>VMDR010011616.1:0-28112 GCA_007922815.1 Macrotus californicus | reverse complement strand
TTATGGAGAATTGTTTTAAAGACTTGTTATGTGGAAGGTTTTCCCCCAAATTTCATTTCATAAATAAATATGATTAATTCATAATAAATCATAAAATTTATGCTAAATTTTTTAAATGCCTTAAGAAAGAAATAATTTCTACATAAATTTAATTTTTTTACTAAAAGGCAAAAATTGTAGGTAATTTCCATAGTCTAGAAAAAATATTTCTGTACGTTACTAGTTATTTTTCCATTTCATTTGTATGTTTTGGCAGAAGATACATATACCTAACGTCTTGGTTTACTATATGTTGACATGACTAGATGATGTTTTTCTAAAGCCTTAAAAAACAATTAAAAGATTGCTTCCACTTCCACACTTAATATTTTTCTTGATCTTCCATAGTTTCAGTCCATAATATTAGGAGAAATAGCAAATGTTTTCTTGTGTATTTATAAATGCATATATACAAACATAGAAGAAATACGCAATTTCCTATGATAATAACATTTGAAGACGTCATTACCAATGGCAACAACAACAAAACATATTACTACTCTTAAGAGCTTGACCTTGAATGTATAATACTAGACTCCTCAATTTGGAAGCAGCATGTAAACAACATGTAATATGTGAAACTAGAAATTTAGTTGGTTATAAAAGTGATTTGAAATAGTTATGTAGCTATAAGAGACCCCTATATCTTAATTTTAGGCTATGACTACATTGTGAACCGGTTAAACATTTTGACTAGATTAATTGATTTTAGTCAGTTTAACTTGAATAATTAAGTGAACTGTGTTATTTTCGTCCTTTGAAATAATCATAGAACACTGTTTTAGAATCATCTAAAAGCTGATACAATCTCTTTTAAATTAATACTGTTGTATTACTATTAAAATTTTATGTAATTCTATCCTAAAATAACTATCTTAAAAATCATACATTTAGCAATTTTAAAGAAAAAATATTAGGATGTATCAAAATTGAACACTGGTAATTAACCAAATTTCTTAGAAAATAGACACACTTATTATCAAATATTTTCAACATACCTAACAGGTGCAAAGCACTCTCTTCAGTACTGTGAAAGATATATAACTGCAATAACACAGAATCTATCTTCAAATAACTTAGCACCTATTTATGTATAAATAAATATGCATTCATCACCAAAAACACGGACGTTTGGTCAGTGACATAGGAGCAATGTAATCAGGCATGGTCCCTATTTTCTAGGATTTGCAATGTAGGGAAGAAAGATTAGGCCAAAGAGTAATACTAAAAATATTAATTATTTTTTTTAACTCTGGACCATTTTAAAGAAATGTATGCAAATAGATCTGCATTTTTGGCAGTGCTAGTCATGGTGTTAATGAGCAAAACTACTTTTGACCACAGAAAGAGGAAATTGTCTTTACCAGCATGTGCCCCTTACCCAGAAGCTCTTGGAGAAGCTTTGTGAGCCTGTGTGCTCAAAGCTTGGTGAGGCGCGGGAGGGAAGGGTGGTCAGTCATTCAGGATCGATCGTGTGACCACCATGACTGAAAAGTTAAAAAAATAATCAGCTATTTAGTCGAATGTCAATGTAGCAAACCCTGTTAAATGTGCCTGCTTTTTACTATATTCCTCAAAATGTATTTATAGTCTCCTTCAAACAGAAGTGATTTTGGTGGAGTTTTATAAAAAAACAGAAAGTTACTAAAGAAAAATCAGTTCCTGGCCTTGGAAGGGACTTCTGTGAGCGTGGAGCTCTGAAAATTACTGATTTCACCATAATTTCACAAAACATGGCAAATGTGTTTGAAGACATATAAATATAATTAAATGTCAGCTCCACCATCACAGCACGCTGAAGCTAAAACCTTTAGGGGATAGTTCATGAGGGCGTTTATTAACAATCTGAGGCTCTGTCTACAGAAACATTGATGTCTGGTTGTATGAACAATTTCATCCATACACTTGTATAGACCAATGTGGATAGTTCAGACCTCATGTTCCAGTATTTCCTTCAGAACTGGAGCTCAGTTTGTCAAATTGGGCTCACTATATTCTCTTATCCTTTTTACTTTGCTTATGTAGATAGTCTGTAGGCTGAGTTAAAGCACATTATATTACCGAACAGTCTGAGATTGTTCCAGGGTTCAAAGATGTTAGATTATTTTGGTTTCTTGGAATCAGGTAATGCGTATCATCACTTTCTTTGAAAAAAAAAAATATTTGAGCCAAACGGACTCTACATAAGTGTTTTATGTTTCAATGAGTTTGGGGAAAAGAAATAAATTCACCTGGTCACAGAAAGAACTTTTCCAAACAGCACAGCTATAATTTCATTCCAGCTGATTCTGTGGACTTGAAATATTTTACTCTGCTTTTCTGTTTCCTAAAGAAGTTTCCATTTGGGTTATTTATACAGATCAGCAGATAAATACTTAGGTACTACAGCAAAACAACACAAACACATCTTTTATCCATGTCAAAATTTTTGCTGCTTCAGGACCATGAACCTTCCTTTGGAACATGTACACAGTTCCTGAAAGAATCCTTGGACGCATATACAGAGTGGGGCGAAAGTAGGTTTAGAGTTGTTTGTGTGGAGAATAATACAATAATCAATCAATAATAATACAAGAATAAACTCTGTTTCATGTATTTACAACTGTAAACATACTTTTGCCTCACCCTATATTTTTTAGTTAAATTGTTATTAGTTATATAAAAAGACTTTTTGTCTACCATGAATCCACATCAGAGTTGACACAGCATTCATCCCCATGGTAGCTACTTTATCTTACTGGTTATTTTGGCAGAAAACATATACCCAAAATACCTCTGTGAAAAATAAAAACAAACCTCTATCCTGCAAAAGTAGAAAAAAGTCACAACTGTTCAGGTTTCCCTTGGACCTGTAGGAAAGGCTCATAAACCTCGTTGCAGACCATTTGATGTCTTCGAGTTGGGCTGAAGCTCAGAGAAAGGGCTGGAGACAGTGTGGTCTACAAATAGAAGAGCTAGGATTTCTGAATTGGATTTTATCTTCTGCTCTCTGTGAAATTTTCCTAATTACCTCCCCATGGGCCTTGTTTTATCATTTCAAAAAAATGAGTTTTCTAATCTGATGATGTAAGATATAAGAGGATGTTTAGAGCCTAAAAAGTACCTTGGAGGTTTCTTGTCCTTTATCTGTTTTGTTTTACAGACAAGGAAAGTGAAAGCTAGGCAAGTTAAATGACTCACATCCATAGAGCTAGGAAATGGCAGAGCTGGGAGTCACTGCAGGTTCCAAAATTTCTATTTGTCATTTCCATTCCACCTGTCTGAAGTACTGTATAAATTAAAATTTAACTTTACAAATGCACTACTTTACCATTGCTGTGTAACAATTACCCCAATTTTAGCATCCCACAATAACATTTATTTACTAGCTCCCAGTTCTGTCAGTCGGAAATCTGGGCCTGGCCTAACTGGGTCCTCAGTTTAAGGTCTTACAAGACTGAAATCAAATGGTTGAACGGGCTGTGTTCTAATCCGGAGCTCAGGTCTTCTTCCATGCTCATTCAGGTCTTTGGCAGGATTCAGTTCCTTGTGGTTGTACAACAGATGTCCCCTATTCTCTTGCTAGAGGACCCCCTTTGTTCTTAGGCATGTAACCCTCTCACTACATGACAGCTGCTTCTTCAAAGCCAACAGGATGATTTTTCACTTTAGGAGAAACCCAGCCCCCTTAAAAGGACTCCCCTTTTTTGGTCAGATTTACCCAATATAATCTCCCTTTGAATTATCTTAAAGTCAGCTGATTGATAGCATAATCACAGAAGTGGTATTCCATAATATATGTAGGTCCCATTCATACTCAAGTGGAAGGGATCATAGTCATGTACCAGAAACAGAAATCTTATGATTAGAATTAGAATTCTGTTCACCAAATTGGTAATATTCTAGCCATTCAAGTACTAGTTTTCTTTTTTACCTCCTTTTCCCCTCTGCTGCTTCCCCATTGGGGTGGTTTACTTATCTGTATCACAGAAAACCCAGAAAGGGATGAAGAGAGGAGGTCAATTAGGAGCAGTGTGGTGAAAGCTTCACCTCCATAAAAAATGTGGTATTTATGGTTTTATTTATTCTTTATATTGTCAAGTGTCAATGGCCTGGAATAATTCAGTATTACCTATTCAGGAATTACCAAATATATTAAAAATTAACTATATTTTTTTGGCATAAAGCTCCTCTTACTAAAGTTGGCTTGAAATTAGAGATTTTGGGGAAACCTGGGCTGGGTTGGTTAGGAGCAGCAACGTCTAGAAGTCTGGGGACAGTGGCAACCAGAAGAGGTGCCATTTTCCTAGTGTGTACTGTGAGCTGGACACTTCCCTCACATGAGGTCATTTCATCCTCACAACAGCAACATTACAATAGGTATTATAATCTTTACTTTTTAGTCCTCATCCTTACCTGAGGACATGCTCATTGATTTTAGAGAGAGGGTCAGGGAGGGAGAGAGAGAGGGAAGCACCAATGTGAGAAAGAAACATCAACCCATTGCCTCTCGAATGTGGCCGGCACTCCATGTGCCCTGATCCACCCCACCCCGCCCCTCCCTGCCCCTCCCCGCCCCTCCCCGCCCTGCCCTGCCCTGCCCTGCCCTGCCCTGCCCACCAACTCCCCATGCTCCCCTATCAGGGTCCTAACCTGCAACCTAGGCATGTGCCCTGACCGGGAATCGAACCCACAGTCTTTTGGTTTATGAGTTGATGCTGTAACCAATTGAGCCACACCCACAAGGGCAAGGACAGTCTCTCTTTATCAAGCTTCTATCCAGACCCAAGGCAGAGACTGACCCCCGGAGAATCTCAGGACAGAGTGATTGGGGAATGGCAGATGGGACTGCTGAGTGACAAGCACCCTCTGAGAGGAAGGCCATTTTAAGTCATTAAAAAATATCAACTACGTAAAGGAACGCTATTTCTCCCTTCCAGAGTGACAGTTAAATATTTCAGAAGTCAAAGTGAAGGCTATACATAATAAAGTCATTTCTCTTTTATAGAGGACTTTACAAATAAGGGATAAGGTGAATTTTAAGTTACCTCATTATGATGATTAATGAGTAACAAGTGTTGATATTATTTTTTTAATGTGGGGAAATAAGGCACAGAGTAGGTAAACAAGGGCTAAAGTGGATTTAAGTACATAAAATGCAGTGGCAGAAACCAAGGAGCTTTGTTCTTGAGTCCTGCTAACTGGAACTTTGGTTGAACAAATCAGTCAAAATGCAGCTCACACAGCTGCAGAGCTTGGAAAGGCTGCAGTTACTTCGTGGAAGTCCAGTTTGTGTTGGAGTACAAAGTTAAATTTGGAGAGATTTCAAAACCCTTCAACAACTGCTCAATCACTGTGGAGCTGAATTAACTGCAAATTGTGAATTCTTTGAATACACTTAGAGTCTCTTTGTTTGAAGATACAGAAGCCAAGTATGTACTTTAAAGAGATACAGGGATGATTCCTGAGGCGACATCCCTGCTCAGCAGAGGGACAAACTCTAAGAGAAATAATTAAAATAATGTAGGTGGTAAACTGAAGATTCGTACAAGGAAGGTACACATGCAGCAGCCATTGGTTCTGTTTGGAAAAACAGAAGAGGTGAATTTTGAGATGAGTCTGGAAGGAAGAGTAGAAGTTGACAACACAGAAAAGGGGAAGGGTATTCTAGGCACGGGGGAAAGCAGAGTCAAAGGCATAGAAGCAAGATATACTTTCGTGAGACCAGGACACACTGACTGCACAGGAGAAGAGAGAAAAGAGGCTGAATATGTCTGCAGCACTTAGATTGGGAAGGACCTGGCTACCCTCTAAAGAGAAGTTTCAACTTTATAGCAACAGGAATCCACTAGAGACATTAAGCCAAGAACAAGAAGATAATAGCTATGTTATTTAAGATGAACTCTGGTCGCGGGAAGGAGGGTGGCTGGGCATGAGGAGTGAAAGTGAAGCAGTGAGACAGAACTTACAAAAGGCCAAAGAATGACAGAGGACCCAGACTGGGGAGAAGCAAAGGAGCTGGGAGGTGAATTTAAAAGATGCTTCAGAGGGGAATGCACTGGAATTGGGGGCACCAAACAGCTGGAATCAGGGAGGAGAGGAAGGTGTGTGGAGAAAAATGAAGGATGATGCCTACTTTGTGATCTTGAGCTATGGTATTTGTTATGTATATATGCATGTACGTATGTATGTATTTATTTTTCAGGGGAGGAAGGATGGAAATTAATAAACTCTCTTTTGGACATGTTCCATTTGAAGTAGTTGGAAACAGAGGCTTATAGTTCAGAAAACTATTATACACACACATTAACGAGTTATCAACATTTGAGGTAGTGGCAGCGAATGACATTTTTATAGGATTATCATGCGGTTAAGAAGAAAACAATTTTAAATATTGGGCCATGAGCTGGCAGTTAAGAAACAGGTAGGAAAAAATGAATTAGGAAAAAGAGAAGATTCTGCCACTGAGTGACTACTATGAGTTCCAGGGGAAGGTTTCAAGACGATGCATGCATGTGTCAGTGTGCTCTAGGCACGAGGGACAAAAAAACACACTTCATCTGACAACTGGAAAGGCATGGGTGAGTTCTGAGCAGTTTCATTAGATTTGTGCTGAGTAGGGGAAGGAGATGGATTCCTTGAGCTGATGAACAAAAAAGAACTGAGAATGTTTGTAAAAGGAAAAAAGGGTCAACAGAAAGTTTCTGTTACGGTTTCTCTGTTGGAATGGGGAAAGATAATGTTCATGGAGAACACTGGGCAATGGGTAACCTGCCATTGGGGATTGGCAGGGCAGATACAGGAGGAGGAGGCAGGAAAGGATTGTTAATATTTTAATGAAAATTTTTGTAGGTTAAGAGGGGAAAAAGGCAAATTTTAAGAGAAAAAATGAGCTGAGAACATTTGTATAAAGTTCTTTACCCCCCCCCCCCCCGAGATAGAATGATATAGCTTCAGTACCCAAAGGGAACACATACCCATACAAATTCTAGCACACTGTTAGCACTTTGGGGGGGGGGGGTTACTTATTATCATGAGAATAGAAGTGATTGTGGATTTCTACCTCATTGTGTTAGACTCGCTTGTGGAAGCAACAACAACGGAAAAAGAGATCCTGCAATTCCAAAGCAAGATAAATGGCACCTAAGTAAAAACAACTTTCTTTTTCTACTTACAAAATCAGGGCTGGTTTTAGTCAGTCTCAAAGACAGGAGTCTCAATAGGAGTGACAGACTTTTTGGTCCCTGACTGTGTCTGCTTTATGGTATCTCATGGATGGCAGTCCACTCAAGAACCGAACAAAGATCACCCACAAATGCTAACCCAGGCATCTTTTACACGTTCAATTAGATGTCTGGGTCCAGGATCACCTCCCAGAATTTCTCTAGGCCCAAAAGAATCCTATGTGAATAGGACCCTAGGCAAGACCGGAGCTCCCTGTACCATTTGAATTAGGTGGTTTCCACATTGCACCTATGAGAAAGAGTTGGAACAAATCCAGTCTTTATGATTAAGCAGAAAAGACAACGTTTTCCATAAGAATAAGTATTCTGCATGGTTGGTCACCAGTTATTTTTTGGACGGTCATTTGGTTTCTGTCAAGTTAGCTAATTGTTCTGCTAAATTATCTTTAAAAGATGACTTGCCTTCTTGAGTTGTTAATACATGTGAAATTCTTTTCCCAAATGAATGAGAATTGAAAGATATATATATATTTAATGTACACATACACAAAATTCCCAAACATATATATAGTGTGTTGAAATTTGGTCTGTTGCGAAGTAACTTAACTTCTAGGCCCAGGTCCAGGGGTGGAGATGGTTGTAACATTCCACTGAGAACTTCACTCTTGGCCCTCTACTTAAAACTAAAAATCCCTCTTCAAGTCAGATATATGAAGGATTGGGCTCTAACACGAGGAGGAACTGAATAAAAGGGGAGTGTATTCGTAAAGATTCAGTAAGGAAGTTCAAAGGAATGATGTGGGAAGGAAGAAAAAGAATAATTGTGGTGTTATTACATGCCTGGGCCAGGTACAGAATGTCACGGGTTAGTGTTTCATTCCATACAGCCCAGTTATCATGATGACATTATGAAGTAATTTCCTATATAGTATAGTCTGGAAATGCTTTCTACCAGGTGTCTCTTATGAGACATACAAAAGAAAAGAGTTAATATGTTAAATTACCCTTACTGTTCAAATATTTGAAGTACTAATTCATCACTCATGACATTAAACTTATATTTTAACATTGTTATAAATTTAAGAGGGGTGAATCTTTTCACGATAATGAATAAAGTGCCTCTTGAAAGGGAAGATGTTAACCTTGGAGCAGATCTTGTGGGATGATGCTTAAAAGTCATGGAAGCATCTGAGTCTCTTGGCTGTATGTTAGATGTTCGCAGAATCTGAACCCCAAGTACGTATGGAGAAATCCCTTTGTCTTTGCTGTATGGATAGGGGATGACGGGAAGAGCTCAAAATGTTAGAGGAATTAAAGCTGATCTCAAAGCTTGTTCGAAGGTGGTTCGAGGTGCAATTTGCTGAAATGAATGCACGTGGACCTACCACTAGTCCGTAAAGAGATAGGAGGAGAGGAACCTTGTATTGTGCCCATGCTAGAAAGGGGTTTTGAACAGTGGTATATTTGCAAGTTTCCTTTCATTATAACTTTGTTAGAACATCCATGAAAAACCCAGCTGTTTTATGAGTCTCTTTGACATGTCACAGGAGCCCGAGAGAAGAAATGGAGCCAATAAATGTAATCTACAGGCGCAACTTGCAGAGACAATTTAGGAAAAAATGTAATTATCCTTCTTGACATTTTACCATTTCATGAAAGTTATCACCTCACCTCTTGAAGTTTTGAAAGATTATCCTGATTAGTCAAGGTTTTTTAAAATTATGCTTCTCCTTAGAAATGCCATTTCCACAGAAGTTAGTCCAAGGTGTCACCCCTGGTATCCTAATCATACTTATTTTAAAAATTTGACCAAATAAACATAAGCACAGATACACATATGTGTATATAGTCTTACAGACATCCAAAAGGAATTCTATTCATCCTCATTTATTCACCAATTAACAAAATGCATGTGATGGGTGATCATGGGACAGGCACAGTGCTAGAGATATAACAAAGAACACGAAACAGTCACAGTCTTGGCCCTCAAAGAGATTACTGCCCAGCAGGGACAGATGGCTGTATAAAACAAATAATTCTATCATAACAAAACAGGAAAGGATGTTAGGGAGAAAACGCGAAAGTGTGATGGCAGATTAAAACAGTTCTCAAAGGCAATGGAAAGCTTTTCTGAGTAACTAAAATCCAGTTGCAGCCTGAGAAACCAGTGGAATTAGGCAAGTATAGTTATGCAAAGCACGGCTCAGGCAGAGGAAACAGCAAAGCGCAAGGCCCTGAGGCGGAAATACAGGGCAAGCTTCAGAGGCACATTGCAAAGAAAGCCTTGAGTATGAAGCCCAGAGAATTAGGCACGAAGTGTGGTGAGAGAGGCTGTGGTTACACACAGCCTGGCCCTTCAAGAGCATCAGATCCTAATGGTTCCGGGAAGCGAAGGGTAACTGGGTTACATTTACACTTCAGAAAGGCTCCTCTCACTTTGTGTGGCAAAATGATGGGAGGGAGCAAGAGGCCAGGTGGAAAGCTTTACTATGGTCAAAGCAAAGAAAGGATAACGACTTGGATTTGGGTGGGAGTTACTGATTATGGGTAAAAGCAGACAGGCATCAAATGACAGGACTTGGAGATGGGCTGGATGTAGAAAAGGTGTCAAAGATTATGATCAGAATACGTAATTAGTAACTGATTGATAGAAAATGGTGGCATTAGAACCAGGCTTTTAATATTTATCCTATTTCATTTAAATTCATTCTATGTAAAACTATTTAGTGCTTACTAGATGCAGAGTGTGGAGCTGGGAATGCTAACGGTTAGCCGTGGGAAAGAGGTGGGTAGCAGGACAATCACTGCCTTTTGGGGGCTCACATTCAAATGCAATGTTTCCATTTCCAATAGAGGAAAGGGAGACAATAACTATATGCCCACACACATATATGTGCACTCACATACAAATAAGCACAGTTGTACACACACAGCATGTCTGTGTATGTACATTATATATCTATTTTTAAATTTGGGGCATTTGCCTCAAACACACATCCCAAATTAAGTACATGTTGCAAGGAGGTTGAGGAAGACAAAAATAAATAATTACTGTGAAGGTGAGGGAGTGAAATTGGAAAGTTGGATGAGAATATTTTCTTCTTAAAATAAATTAAAATGTTTCAAAAACTAGGAAGTCTAATATTTTCACCTTATTACGGAAGACATTTATGATGCTGACTATCAAAGAGAGTTAATAAAAAGAAAGTAGGCAGTAGCCTTCAGTTATATAATCTTTTTTAATCTATGAAGAGTAATTTTAAGATTGCAATCTTATCAGTAATAATAATGATAAATATTAATTATAACAATAATCGTAGTAATTTTTAAAAATCACACAAGCAGAAAAGCAAACATAGATTTCATTTTAGTGTTGTTTGAACATTACTTTTTTTTTTTCTTTAAAGACTTTCTTTATTTTTAGAGGTGGGGAGTGAAGGAGAAAGAGAGGGAGACATCAATGTGTGGTTGCCTCTCAAGGGCCCCCAACTGGGGACCTGGTGCACAACCCAGGCATGTGCCCTGACTAGGAATCGAACTGGCGACCCTTTGGTTTGCAGTCTGGTGCTCAGTCCACTGAGCCACACCAGCCAGGGCTGAACATTACCTTTTTTTAGTATTTACCTTTGGATTCTGAAGTCACCATTTGGTTCTCAAACTGACTCACTATTCACAGCAGACAGAATATGGTTAATTAGTAATTCTGTTAACTATTTGCCGAATGTAACGGAAGACACCATTTCCAGTTTTGCCAGGGCCTATCACTGGTCAGAAGGTCTTTGTTGAACAACTTCACCTTGCATGTTGGTTCTAAGGGTCTAAACATGCAGGATAATTGCTAATCCGAGAATTCTTTAGGCTCCTTTCATCTCACTTTCCTCACGTGATAGTTTTTGCTTGTTTCAGTTTTGTGTGTTTCTTTTGATTGCTTGTTAATGTCTCCTATTTACAGTGATAGTATTATCTAATCTCTAAGATAGCGTAGAATTGTCCTTGACCTTTACTACAATTGTGCGGATGGTGGAATGTGCTTGGAGCCACTAGAGGTGAATTTACCATAAAGCTGATGAAGCCTACTCTTCAGGCCCTCTTACATCCGATGGTCCCTTTTATGTTCTTGGACTTAAATTTGCATGTTTTATTTTGTGTTCTTTCCCTTTAAAAACATCTCCTAATCTTTTTGAGCTTTAGGCCCTGGAAAACTTATGTGGCCTTGCTTTTCATTTGTATCGTAATAATCCACTTGTTTTTATACCTTTCTCACAAAACAGCTTCATGAGAATAGGAATGATTTTTGTTTCTCTGCTGTCTAGCATTTATTTCAGTAAATGCTTGGTAAATGAATGAATAAGCCATGTACATTCCGTGTTCATTTTGGAGCAGGCTCTGGTGAGTGAGATTGTCTCTGGCATTCATGCATCTTTGTGAATGCCAACTTTGTTGCAAAGTTTAAAAAAAAAGTCACCTTTATGTAAATTATCTTGTTACTTCATTTAAATATATATTTGCAGAATTGTAGATTAAATTCTCATTTTTGTTAATATGCACTGTAATTTGCAAAAAAATGCAATCTATTTTCACATGTTAATGTTCTTTCATTTTGTATATTTTTTTCTTTTAAAAATTTTCTTGGGGTATTTTCCAATGAGAATGAGTGAGATAAATGGCCAGCTTTGTAGAGTCTAAGGATGCCTCTAAAAATTTAGCCTTGACAAAAAAAAATGTTATGGCGCATGATTGCATTTATTTTAAGCTGTCATTTAATACAAAGTATCCATTTTGCCTTATTTCTCAAGTTGCTTATTTATAAATCTCCACTCTGTTTTCCAGGAGTTGACATTGTTGACAGCTTGTCATATGTTACATGAGAGCCAATATCCCCTCTATGATACACGCTCTGAGAGTTAAAGAATACACAACAAACTGATAACCTATTCCATGAAGATATGCTATCCTTCCTCAATGAGACAACTGAGGTTAATATTTTTATTTTCAAAAAAGCAAAAGTATTCTTCATCTCTTGTGATCATTTACAAGTTTGTTTTTTTAATTCATTTGCCACTTCCTGACCACAGAGATGAAAAATTTAAAGGCAACCTCAAATTCTTGGTAAATCACAAATGTTTAACTATCAAAGAAATAGACTTCTGTTTGGTCAGTCATTTAGGAGTCACAAATAACATAATAAGCCTCTGGAAAGGTAACATGAGGTAACATAAAGGATAAAGACTTACAAGGAATGTGTTAGTAGAAAAAATTTGGGGGCTTTGCCATGAATTCCCTGACAGTTACTGGCAACTAACAATGAAAATATGACTCCAGAATCTGAACAAAGTCCCAGGGAGCGACCTTGTCATACGACTTTCGCTTCGTCATCTTTCTTTAATGTTCTTTCAACATTTACCATTGTGCTTTTCGTTCTGTTTGTTTTTTCCATCTCATCAAAGCGAGGAAACCACCTTCCTCCCTGTCTATGCAGTCATCCCCAGGCCTGAGCATTTCCATAGGAGCCCTGACGTCACTTAGGGGCTGCCATGTTTTATTGCAAAGGCACTGCATAGCAGCAGGCTTTTCTGTCCGTCATCCGTGCTTGGTTTGGGAAAACTGCCTACTACTACAGATTTGTTCCAATGGAAAATTATCACAAAATTGTGGGATCTTCCATTATCCCCACTGAAAAATGACTGCAGTAAGGAATTAGGAAGCTGTTTTGTGAAGTAAAACATCTAGATCCAAACAGAAGTGATGAATTATACTAGAATTATAGTCTTTCCATAGCTAAGGGTTTTACTACTGGCTTCCTGTTTTTTGTTTTTCTGGTAAGGTCTGAAGCTTTTTTTAAATTCCAAAATATGTTTTCCTTTATGTCCTTCAACTTTAAGATAACGATATATTTGATGACATGTAGCTATTTTATACTAAGCCCTTCTAGGGTCTCATCTCCTGGAGATAAAGTGCCCTTTTTGAAAGGACTCCCCTTTTCTGAATTTGGCTGTTTCCTGCTTATTGAGAGTGTCCTCTCCTGGGAAAGCAGGATTATTCAGCCGGCGCTGGGACTCCATTTTCCATTAGACTCTACGGAATATTATAGTGCTATTCAGATATATTCATAATCTTTTCCTTCATTTTGCTGTTTTTATGGCCCAGTAAAATTTACATTTATGTTTGTTGAAAGGTTATCAGAAGATATTTGAACATCAAACTTTTTCAAAACAATGTCGATACTGCTCAGATGTCTTTTAACAAAGAAAGCCACCCAACAGAGTTTGTTTCTTATCACCATGCACATGAAATGAGAATAAAATTATCCTTATTTGAGGACAGTTTCAAAATGAATGTTTTTGCGCCTCTCCCTTCCTCCATTCAAGGAGGCGCCCCAGATTTCATCTTTATTCAAATCGTGGCAATTCGAAAATATACTCAGAAGGCTGCATGTAGGTAATGGTTCAGTTCACAGTAAACCCACAGAGTGGAAAATCAGGAGCAAAGTCACTTTTAAAGTGGAATGGTAATTTCGCAGACGGATCGTTCCTACTCACCGCTTCCTGACCACAACACAAATCAATCACTGTCAATCCACCTTCGAAGCGAGCCACAGCTGCGGTGTAACTACGAGAACGTTTTCTTGACACGACTCTGGATCCTTCTGCGGTGTGGATTGCTCCGGCCTTTCAACTTGCGCCCTTCGCAGCTGCCTGCTAACGTTTTGAGCATCTCGCCGCTCTTTGGGATTCTCCGCCAGAGGGAGGACAAGGGACGGAGAAGCAGGCTTCGCCCGCAGTTCCGAGGAAAGTTGGAATCCCAGAAAGCTAGCATTAACGAATGAAAGACCTCCAGTTCTGGCTCTCCACTCTACCTGCTTGTTTTTTCACTCGGCAGAGCTGAGGGACGTCCAGCTAGTGCAGGAATTTTGTGGATCGCCTCTTACAGTTCATTTGAAATTAAGTGGTAGTGAGAGAGAGCGTTTAGGACACCCTCTTTGAAGAGATCAGGTTATTATTATTTGTTTTAGGAAAAGCTGAAGATGAGGTTTAACAGGCACGTTGTTAAGCCCACGGAGACGGGGCCCACGCACACTCACACATTCAACAGCAGATCCACCAAGGTGGTGCGATGAGACCACCTTCAAGGTTCTCGGAGCCCTTGCTGTGTGCCCAAGGACTGTCTGATTTGCAAACTGCCTTCCACGCTTTGCCCTAGGTGTGTATAACTCACTAAAGTAAGAAAGGAACGAACCCAAACTCTCCTGGGGAAACGGCAAACATCGCTCTCCTTCCCAGGGGTTCCAAAGCTTTAATTTTGGGGGGCAGGTGTCAGAATTCCAAACTTTTGTCTCCAACATTTCCCTGGGTTAAAGTGAACGGGCCAACACTTCGGGGCGCTGCCTGGCTCAGGGAAGCAAAGAGCAAGACTCCCTGGGTCCCCTTCTTAGTCCTTGTATCTCCCCGGGGCCGCTCGTTTCGGTTCCCGCGGCAGCCGAGGCTGCAGAGTCTCCGCGCAGGTTCCAGCGACCCCTGTCGGGGGTTCCCTGCAGGCGCTGGGCGCACCGCCGTCCCCCGCCCGCCAGGCCGGGCTCGGGGAGAGAAAGGGGCTGCGCCCAGGAGCGCAGAGCCCAGGCTCCTCCCGTTGGCGTGTCCGCGCCTCGGGGTGGGGGTGTGGTAGGGAAGAGGGAGGGGGCGAGGGAGGGGAGGGTGAGAAGGAGGCGCCAGCCTCCAACCTGCGGGAGGGAGGTGGGTGGTTGTGGGGCAATTGAAAAAGAGCCGGCGAGGAGTTCCCCAAAACTTGTCCGAACTCCGGGCTAGTGCGGAGGGCAGGAGCGGAGCGGCACAGGCTGTCTGGGCGATGGGAGCGCGGGCAGGACAGTGAATTCCTCTCCGTCTTCGGGCTGAAAGCGCGCGGGACAGAGGCCAGGACAGGAGCCGATAGCGGCAGGACCCAGTGCGGCGGGAACCACAGCGGACTTCCCAGGAGACAGGAGCAGCCCCAAGAGCCAGGGCGACCGTCTGACGGAGCGACCTCTAGTCCCAGGTGGCCTAGACCGCACGCCGTGTCCGCGCCGCTCCCCACAGGCGACAGGAGACGCCCCCCTGCGCAGCACGAGCGCCGCAGCCCGGTCGCTCTCCCCAACCAGGGACAAACTTTTCCCAATCCGATCCAAGCCCTCGGACCAAACTTGTCGCGCGCCGTCCTCCCCTGTAGCCGTCCGCGTAGAGTGTGCACTTCTCCGGCGAGATGTCCGAACGCAAAGAAGGCAGAGGCAAGGGAAAGGGCAAGAAGAAGGACCGAGGCTCCGGCAAGAAGTCCGCGCCCACGGCCGACGTCCAGAGCCCAGGTGAGTGCGCGGCGCGAGGGCTCCGCAATCATCAACCTCCGGTGCGTCGCTTCTCCCTCGCCCGCCCGCGCCCTACGCTCGGGATGCCTGGCCCTGCTTCCAGGCGCCCGCGGGGCCGCACGGTTCTCGCCCTCCGTGGGGCCGCCCTTTACCTGGGAGCCCAGCCTCACCCGGGCGCCCGCCCTCCGCGCGCAGTGCACGGGGCAGTAGCCCCGGCCCGCACTCTCGGAGGGTACGGGACGAGCAGTGCTCCCAGGTACGGCTTTTGACCAGCACCTCCACCGAGCCCAGCCCCGGAGCGGACCCCGGAGCGGTGCGCCGGTGTCCAGAGCCAGGAGGGCTTTGCACGGGTCCCGTCTGCCCTCTAGCGAGAGAAGCGGGAACGGGCCTCCCATCGGGGTGCGGGGCTGGGAAAAACCGGGTGGGAGAGAGAGAGGCAGCTTCAGCGGTGGCGCATCGGTGTTTTGGGCGGAGGGGCGGGAGGTGTAGGGTCGCGGTCTGTGCGTACCTTCCCCCGCCCCCGATTCATTCCTGCGGTATTAGGACTGGATCAGCTGAGAGGGATTCCTAGAGGTCAGCGAAACAGATGAACTCTAGCCCCGTGCCAGGAATCAGATCTGTTCCAAAGAAGTTCTCAAAACTTTCGGTTTGGCAGTTCTAGTTTTGAGTAAAACTCTTTGATAAATAAATACACGGTTCATTTATAGGTGCCAAAAAGCAAAAGTTTATCTGAATTTTGAGCGTAGCTGTTTACTGATTATATAATAAAATGAAATGGCCGTTGAGGCTTCCAAGAGACAAATCTTGTATTTGAGAATCAACGCGGACAGGAATGACAGTTTGACCTTCAATTTCCCTGAGAAGAGCTGAGGCTTTAGACATTGCCCTGGACAGAGGAGGCATCCCAAATTAATAGTTGTTTATGGGTGATTGAGTGAAAAAGATGCTGTAAAACAGAGAGGAAGGGGAAGTTATAAAGGCTTTTTTTTTTCTTCTCTGCCGTAAGTCACTTAGAGCATCCCCCAACACTTGTTACGCAGCGCTTCCGAAGAATTCATTGAGTAGCATTTGGTAGTGCGGTGGCTGAAGATAATAAGCCGGAGTATTTCCCGTTCCTCGCAGTAGGAAAACAAATTTTGCCCAGTCTTCGTATTGGCATCACCACCTGGCTTGCTGGCAAAGACCGCAGTCAGGTTTTGAGCAAAACAAAAATTGAACAGAGAGTAATTGTTTGGTCACTGACCATTCCTGTGCATGCTTCTATAATAAGATACTGCTGATCAGATTCACCTTCATTACCTTCATTAGCCCTAACGAGGGTGTACTGAAAATTTCCTTACTTTCAAAAACCCTGTATTTTGGAAATACTATATAGCATTTCATTCAACAAGGCATGAAATGTGGAGCTGGTTAGCAACCTCTCTAAGTGACTTTCCCTACTGTCTTTTCAGAAGTCCTCATAGTAAATTAAAGAGACCTTAGACCTAACCAAAACTGCTGTCAGGTGTTAATTGGAGGGCCTTTTAGGTGTTCTGTGTCCTGCCTGGCAATATTCTGCCTTCAGAAGTTTCTATGGTCCTCTGCAGGCAGGCTCTCTGAAGAATGAAGGAGGGACAATGGTTTAAAGTAGCATCCCCTTCAAGGAACAGGTTTGCATTGTGTCAAGGGCTCATAGACCCAATGCCTTAACACAGACATTGCAGATAAGCAGCAGGCAGTTCTGTGGGAGAGAGAAACTTACGAGCAAGCAGGCATTTCTGTGCCCTGCAGGTCTCATCTGCTAGGTAGGTAACTGTATCGTGACTACCTAATGTTCTCTCTTGTCACGGGTTCAAGAAGCTTCCTGGGTGGCTCTTGTTCTGTTTTCCATTCCCACAGCTGTGATTCCCTCTGAACCAGATAGATCGGCGTTCTCTTTCACTGACATTCTCTCTACTATCTTACTGAAAAACTCGGAGTGAACTCATCTCTAGGTTAGTTTTTAGTATGTTTGTCTCTCGTTACTATCAGGTAGTAAGTAGTCTTCCATGGGGAGGAAACTTTTACCTCTGCCAGGGCACCTTGTGCTTGTGAAGCCAGATAAACCATAAGAATAAACCATTTAATCTTCCTTTGATGTGAAAAGAAATCTCAAGTTGAAACTAGCTTTATATGAAAGCACAGGGCATTAAATAGTATTGCTTTAAAATTGGTGTTTCTCTCCTTCCTGTCATGTTCCTTATAATGGTAAGTACCAGTATACTTTTCCTCATCGTGGGCGAATGGATAACTGATAGCCACACCGGTTTGCAGCAGAAACCCACACCTGTTTTTCAACCTTTTTTCGCACTTTTTATCTTGCGCATCCCCAACAGAAGGACCTCTAGGTACCAAAACTATAGTATTGCCACTTGCCTGCCCAAATTAGGACTTGGGAGGACACCCATCTCTTGAATGGCTCCTGTATGAGGGCCCCTCAATCCCTAATTTCACCCCTTTCTTAAGACAGCCACTGAAATTTGTATCTTCGATGACACACGTGCAACAGCCAGGCCTTTCTTTGGATGTTATAACTGTACTTCATGACGGTCGGGGGAGATACAGTGGTGAGAGAGCTCAGCTTCTCGGCCCTGCTGTGTGCTGTGTTACATGGAGAGGCATAAACACATCTGTTGGAGGGGAATTTTCAGGGGGAAAAGCTTCTTTAACTTTCATGTGCCATGTGTGGCTGATATGTGATACATACATGGCTATGTCTCATAGCATCTGCATTTTTGTACAATTAACTGAATATTAAATTGCACACTATTAGGGCTGCAGATGTTCAGCAGAATTATCTATTCCATAGTAGTGGCTCTTCTAGGTCCCCAGCCCTTGGAGTCATTAATTCCTCTTCTTTTCTCAAAATAAGCAACCTCAGTGTAATTCTGGGCTTAACAGGGATCCATGTACCAAGGGCCCTGTAATAGCCAGGGCCTCCTAGATGCCGGGCTTCCCATGTTCCACACTCTTCCTGTTGATTCGGGTTAGCACACTTTTCCTATTGAAGCCTGAATTACAAAACCAGAAGTTTTGCTTTTTTTCTCTTTCTGGTATTTGGCTCTTAGTTTCCCTTTTGAATCTGTTTGCTGATAGGTTTTTCTTTCATGAAAACACTCAAAGGCTTCTTTTTTATTCTCTTAAATGACCTGGAACAAACTGATTATCAAGCCTAGCCCAGTTCTAGAACTCCTGGGTCTCTGTTCACTTCTGGCAGAAGAGGCATTTGTGAGCACCAAGTGGTGGAAAAATCTAGAAACCTGGTATCCTGAATGGGTAGGACAGGGCCCTGTGCTCTCCTGATGACATCACTCACCTGTTTCCCTAACGAAGCAGCTCCCTAGAGTGAAGTGCTTGCAAACATTCCTGGGGATGAAGTGTCCCGTCTGTAACAGGGCAGCTCGTGTTTACAGAATGGGAGGAATGTCCAGTGAGTGCGCTGTTTCGACTTGGTGACTTGTAACCACTTACCCCATGTAATTATTCAAAACATGTAGTAGTATTTGCAGAATGCACCGGGATTTATTTTGAAGAATTTCTGAAGCAGAAAGTGGGAGAAACTTGAAATATTACTCTCATACTTGCAGAATGAGAGAATGACATTGATGAGAGAATGGGGAGGAAAATATACCTGTGAAACCAGAAAATATTGAAGCAGCCTAAGAACAGTAGCCACCTGTGTGCCAGGCACTCTGCTGGACACTTTTGTATTTATGGACAAGGGGGCCACAAGTATCTGTCCAGTATCTTACCGTGTTCCTAGCAGTGTAACAGGTGCTTTGTGTGTTTTATCACCTGTCCTGTAGGAAGGAAAGTGCCTCCCCCTTTGGCAGCAAGAGGGGGATGCTTAGTACTTAGCTCTGCGGCCAGATTGCTGGATTTAAGCCCTGGTTGTGCTGCTGCTTATCTGGATAGTCATGGGAAAGTTACTTGATCCCTCCATGCCCAAGTTTCCTTATATGTAAAATTGGGGATAATAATATTATTATTATCACGAAGTTATTTTGAGACTTAAGCGAGGCAATCCATAGAAGCATTCTGAACATTGCCCGTCATGTAATAAGTGCCCAATAAATCTTAGCTCTGCTTATAAAATGAGTTTAGAAACAAATTGTCTGTGTCTTTGCAAAGATATTTGATGTCATTTTCAAAATGTACCTTTTATGGTCAAAAATAATCCAAAGCTGGCCTTAGATTAGAGCGAGTATAAATATTAATATCTACTACCTGTAAATATAGAGAAAAGTGGATAACTATGTCAAATACCATAACCGCCTATGTGTATAATGAAAACAGTCCCGAATTCAGTGTAAATATTGAAAGTAGAGTGAGGTGCAACATAATTTTATCTCTGGCAGAAAAATGTTGAGATTCAAGCTATGAGAAGATTTTGAAACATGACTCCTTTTCTGGCAACACTGAGGAGTTGATGCTTAAACCTCACTTTATTACTTAGAATATGCATAATCTCTTTTGGGGCTAGTACAAATCACAGCAGTTGAAAAGGCAAGTGTGTATTAACATGTTCTTTGTTATCTTTTTATCAAGTGTAACTGTATCTTGCCAGTGAGGTTCATAGAATTGAGTGCAGGTGTTGTTAAATATAAACAAAATAATGAAAATAATAAATCCACATTTCATACTATTTCCTTTCCTCTCCCTCCTCACTAGAAAAGTTCTATGTAGTGTTTAAGGTTCTGGGAGTGTGATTCTTACCAAATCAATCTTTTATTAGCATTCTTTAGCATGTTACATTTCACTTTTCTAACAGTACTGAGAGTTTATCATGTTCTGTTATGATAGAAGAAAACAAACCAAGTGTCGATATTTTGGGTGAGTGATTTTATTTGCTCAAAGAAGCAAATAAATGGGTACTGGATTTATCAGAGGGCTCGCCTCATAGATTATATAAATGTGTAACCACTTTGCTTCACACTGAAACAAGTATAAAATAATATTGAATGTCAACTTTAATTGAAAAGTCAATGCTCATATAAAAAAGAAGCAAATAATGAACTTCTAACATTTTAGTTAATCCTAGAGCTCTTGTTTTGACAAGCAGAAAATAACGAAAAATTAAATTAGATAGTATTAGTTTAAAAAAAGATTTATCTTAATCAGAGAAAAATAATACCTATTAAATATACTATTAGGTACCTTAAATGAAATTCCCCCATAGAAATAAGTGATGTTTTGAATTCATCCTAATCCTGTACGTATCTGCTTGAATGAGTTTTAATCAATTAAATTTCAGAAAGCTGCCAAAATGCCAATAGATGTCAGTGTTTGTTGCTTTAGAAAAAGTAAGGTTTAGGAAAAATCAGCTTAATTTATTCTCAGTTTTAATAAACGTAAAGCTGGCTACTTTAGAAATTTGACAATACCTTCTATAACTTTGCTTACTTATATGTTGTTAATGAAAATATTATGTTTCACATCCCTTTCTTTTAAATACTTAAAGATGCCTCTGCAATAAACCACCCCCAAAATTCAGAATGTAGGCTGAAAATAACACTAATCAGTTGACATCTTTTTTTTTTAATTCAGAAACTATTGTTTGAGAATTTTGTTACACTTTGGATTGAATTTGCATTTAAACTATAAATTAATTATGCAGGTCTCTTATGTCACCTTGGTTAAGATGGAACAAGTGCATTTTCAAGTCCCACTCAAGTGAGATCTGTGGATTCAGCCTGGAGAAGGCCCAAGTTGATCAGATTTCTTTTTTCTTGTTTTCCCAGCATCACCTTTTTCTGGCCTCCAGAGGGTGCTCCAAGAGCATCACATTGCTATTCCCCAAAGAATGACTTTTTTTCCCACCACCCTAATCAAATTTACTATCCCAATGGCACTAATACAGCTGGAGGTACGCATGGTGACGTTGCACAAGGTTTCCTCCCTTCTAGCTTCTGTCCAAACAGAAATGTCTGCCTGCTTGCTCCTTTTTTCTGTTCTTGAATTACTTTGGTATTCGGGGCAACCCTTGGGCAAGAGGAGGGTGCGGATTTCTTGAGTTAGCTGCTTCAACAGGAGTTTGTTTTCCAGCTTGACCAAATAGCCCCAATTCATGAAAAATTCTGAATCAGAACATTCTGAAACGTCATCCCGATGACGGCGATGTAGGCGTGAACTCGCAAGGAGACATCTGTGAAATTAATTTTAACCACCACCTTTTCCCCAGGGAACCGAGCATCTTATAAGCACCTTTCAGCAGCCTCTTACTCCTTTTGGATACGTTCAGGCAGTGCCCACAGAGAGACTGAGTCCCGTTTAAGGTTCACTGTGGCATTGCCAGATTATATGGGAAAGCATGAAGCTTGAACAAAGGATCTTTACTGACACATTTGTTTTCGTTTCTTCACACTCTATCTATCCTCAGCCCCTGGCGATCACATTGAAGAACCCTACTTTGACAGAGTTACACATTTTTGAAAATGGGTTTGAATGACTAATTCTTTGGGACCATGGGCTAATATGTAACCCTGGTGTGTCGTCCTTGTTATTTGCTCATGATTTATTCCCCCCATGCACTTGTCATCTTCGTCATGAATTACTCCCTTTATATCACTCCCCGTCTTTTTCAAAGCGCAATGTGGTTCACATTGTTTTGGTCTGAGAAAGGTATTATTGATGGGAGGTAGGTAGCCTTTGCTCCGCCAGTGTCCCAAACCCTTCATTTCACAGCTTCAGGGGGCAGGCAGCTGGCTCCTCTGGGCAGCTGCTGAGTGTCAGTTTCAATGATGTGAGAGTCAGGGAATGTTTTATTAGGTCGAACCATATGAAATTGTCAAATTTTTAGGTCATACATGACTGAATATTGTCAGTGTCAAAGAGTTTAATCTAATATGTGAACTCTTTATGCTTCATGTGTTATTTTAAATAATATAATAATGACAACTTTGAAAAAGTTCTTATAAGCTTTGGTAATTAAATGAGGTTAAAGGAATACATAAAAATGTGAGCTAGGAAATCATTGAGCTGGTGGCATTTTCTCCAATAAATAGATCAGGTCATATGATATCCATACAAAATGAATTCAGCATAAAATTAGCCAGGGGAAGGAGCATTTTGCCTTGGAGAGGAAAGTTGCACATTTTTACCACAACCTGTTCTTTTATTTTTATTGGACATGTTAGCAAGGTATTATCATGCTTTATCTTACCCACTGTATTTCTACAGAGATTACAGAGATTTGAGAAGGAAATATTGGTGATTGGTGAGTAATCCTATCTTTATGGGATAATATTTAGAAGGTTTTTTTCTTAGTTTCACTGTACTACATCAATTCAGTTTCTCTAGCAGTTTTAGTAAGTGTGAATTTCATTGTCAAGTGAAATTGCATCTCATTTTGAATGGTCCAAATTACTTTATAAATAAGGTTAAATATAGGTAAAGTCAGTTTTTTTAAGTGTGTAGGTTTGTGGTTATGATTGTAACTCATCTGTTTCTTGCATATCTCACGATTGTAGAGACAAATGGCATTTTTTAAAAAGCTATGGCAGTCTTCTTAGCTGTTCCATAATGAATCTAAAACAAATCTTTAAAAGGAAATGTCGAAATTCCAATTTGGAATGATTTTTTTTTCAGAACAAAAACATTTATAAATACAGTGAAATGTTTTGAATACTGAATGTTTTATATTTAAATACTCCAAAATTGAAAGTTGAAATTTCTACATATTTTATGATTTTTTTCAAAAAAATATTATTCAACCTTATGCAAGGCAAAATTTGAATTTTAATTATGCATAGAAAACTTTCTCTACTAAAGTCATAAAGTTTTACAATTTAGAGTTTTGGATCTTAACTGTTTAGTATGTCATTTATTAGGAATTTTCATTTGCATATAATAATAAGTCACACATGTGAGCTCATAAGAAATGCATTCAAAAATCAAAAAAGAAAAAATAAAGGAGGTAGTCAATGGTATTTAAAAGAAAATAATGCTAATGACAAGAGAACTTTTTAAATAGAAATAGGTACATATGTTGCTATTTAATGTTTAGAAATACATACTCTGTGAATCAAATGTTCTTTTCCATTCTTAAGTGTATCAGGACTTAGAAAAGTTTCTAGTTGTCCCTCAATATGTCTCTTCTCCCTTCTCCTCATCTTATTCCTTGGACTTTCTGTGTATTAGAAGACAGTTAGGGTTGTGACTTGCTCTAAGGCTAGTTGATGTAGGATAAGGGAACTCATTTTGGACACAGCATACTATAGTGCCTACCACGTGCCTACAGTGTGAACATTTGCACCTACATGTGAACACTTGAATTATGTTTAACATGAGTTGGTTTAGGAACAAAAATTCCTTTGTGCCTCTTGTGCCTACAGTGTAAACGTTTGCATTGTATTTAACAGGTCAGTATATGAAAAAAAATTTTTGGTGGACCTTTCCTTTGTCTTCTGTCCTCCCCCTGCTCCACCCTCAGGAAGTTTACTTTCTACTTGTGAATTTATATGATTTGAAGGGCTATAGATATTTAAATGAAAGGATTGTGTTTTATGTGTTCATGTAATACATGAGTATATAGTAGGGGGACTTTTTTGAAAAGAGGCCAACGTCACACCTGTTTGAGACCTCAGTCAAGGTTAGTCTGAGACTAAAACCTGCACCAACGTAGTCAGCAGTTCAGTGAAACGCAAATGAACACGTGAAATCATCGTTCTGATGATTCTAAGTTAGAGTAATGTTTATTCTGAAGAGCATATTTTTACTTCTCTCCAAACCCATGGGAGTGAAGGAAGTACAACGTGTGAGTGACAGTTTGAATCCACATCTCCCTACTTTATAGGGGACAGGATGAAACAGGATTCTCCTAAAAAGGCCACACTTGGGCTCCAGGCTCTCCTGGGTGTGGTCCAACCAGACACCTTTGACCCAGCCTCCTGCACCAGCAGTAGTCTGACTTCTGCAGCATTCTAGAATGGAACAGTATTTTGCTTTCTCCCCAAATCTGGCCTATTCACCTTCAAAATAAAAGTTCCTTTTCTGAATGTTGTCACTCAAAAGAAGAATCAGCTCTGTTCTCTCTGCACTAGCAGGCCAAATCAGACTTCTGGCATTTGAATATAGTGCAGTTCTGCACCTAACAGCACGACAATTTGACTTTGAGCAGCTCCATGGTGAGGTTGTGGGGACACTTGAATGGCAGCAGCCTTGCTCAGCGACTGCCGAGTTTGTTCCCAGACAGGGAGGTGCTGGTATTCAGTAGATCACAGCAGTGATTGGGAGGCAAGGCTGTGGCCCTGTCCTCTGATCACACAATGTGAGGCCTGGCCGCACCGCCCTCTACCTCTGATGGCTACTAAAACTCTTCAAGCCTCAGTTGCCACATTGTACATTGTGGAAAATAATACTATGTAATTTATGTGGTCATTATGAGGATTAGTGGTGTTGCTGTGCCCAGCAGAGAGTGAAGAATGAATGACCTATTTTATTGAGTTCAAATATCAATAATAAATCAGCATTTTTCAGGGTTTGTTCATCTAATGGTATTTTCTTGCTGCATCTGTCTACATCAGTGATGTCTGAATTTTAGTTTTTCAGAAGATAACTTGATAAATATATCTCTTTCATGAGGAATATACAGAGGTTCTTTGTAAATAATTATCAGGTTGTTGAGAATACATATCAAATATTTATTTGGAATAGATTCTGCAGCTTCGGATCATCTGTGAGATTTGTATGCCAAATATGTAACACATTCATAAAGAGATCATTTTTAATCTGAGGTTTAGCTTGAACTTTGACCTAAAGATACCCTAATTTTTGCAGAATGGAGAAACACTTGTGATGATGTGTTAGCAAGCTGGCACAATAACAGGTTGTGTGTACTTTTATTTTAAATAACACACATACCTACATGCCCTTAATCATTTAAAATATATGCCAGTTAGTTTTTTAGATGTGACTTTCCCATTCCTTATCTCCGTGTCTTGACGGTCAAGGGCATATGGCACATAATGCCTAGTAGAGAACTTTGCATGTAGATGCTTACAGAGTAAATGAGTGAGAATCATTTTTTGATATACATTTGTCGACTATTTTGCTTCCTGAGCTACAAGGATAGATAACTGTAGTTTATGAATTGATTTAGTTGGAGCATGCTTTGATTATGTTGGGAGATACAGTAAGTTCATTGCCTGACACAATTTTTCATTTATATATTAAGCAGACATTATTTCGTGTATATGTATCAAATCTGCTTTTATATTCTTTTTGTATTGTTCTCTCTTTTCTGACAACAGAGTGACAGTGTAAGTACAATATTTCATTATTTAAAATTTTAGTATTCCTTACATTCTGTACACAAATAAAAAAGGGGAGATTTCTTTGAAGCCCACAAAAATGATAGATTTTTCTAAACATTTATAATAGCGGTAATATTGACAATAATTGGTATCTATTTCTGAGAAAATATTAAAGGCTGCTGTATTGCCCAGAATTAGTTCAAATACAGAAGTAGATTGTAATTCTAGTTCATTTTAGTGAGGTTACCTTGCCACATATTTGGAATCTTTCCTGGGGTGGGGTGCTGGGGAAGAAACCATTCATGCATTATCCATTTTGGGAAAGAGCTATATATACAGGAATTATGGAAATGAGCTGGTGGGTTCGTTGAGAGAAAGCCAGTTGTTTGAATACTGGGTTGATTGGAAATAGACATACATGATTTTCAATATATTAAATTGCATAGAAATGGGAACTTATGTCTTAAGGGGTGTTCTTTGTGTTTTATTTTTCTCACATTCATTATATTCTGTGTTCTCAGTTTCCCTTGACCTCACAGGAAAGAAAATGTCAATGGAAATACTTATTTTATACATTTGATATTGGAAAGAAACATTAGAGTTTTAAAAATTATGTACATTATTTACATCCCCTCAAACAGGACTCGGATACACTGCAGAAAGGCAGGTAGGACAGGCCATTTGTCATCCTTTCCCGGGAGTTAACAGAAACAAAAGGGACAGAATAGAGAGTAGAGATCCCAAGACTTCTGCAGATTTCATTGTCCCTTCAGATCAAATCTACACGAGGCTCTTTCTACCAAGCAGTGCCTCTCAGTTGGACCACACACAGAGCGAAAATGTCACCACTTCTCATATACTACTGAATGCAGCATAGATATTCACAACACTTAAAAAGCTTCATGAAAGCCCCACATCTGAACTTGGTGACTGGTCACACTCTCCAAGGTCAGGGCATGTTTCAGTGCTTCCCTGGCCCTTCCAGCCGAAGGGAGCTTATTTCATTCTCCCTCTTGAGATCCAGATGAGAAGGCAGCGCACAGCCAGCTCGCTGCTTTGCCCTGAGCACACTGGTAGGGGACTAAAACTCCGGGCAGCCAGAAGCGAGGTGGCACCTGTCTTCTGGGGACCTGCACCACGTCGTGCCCCTTTGGGAAGACATCACAGCTCCTACACCTTGGACACCACAGGATTCCGAGAGAGAGGCAGCTGTAAAAGAGGAGTGGACATTTGGTCACTTTAGATATGTGGTTTTATAAAGTTACTGTGATCCTTAACACGGATGCCCTTCTGGGATTCGTTTCCGTGAAACTCATCGGCAGCTGGATGGCACAGCCCCTGAGTGACACTGCTGCCCGAGAGCGAGATAAGTCACAATTGCATCTAGAGAACGATTTATTCATCCCTGAGTGGTCTTACATGTCTCACATTAACTCACAGAGAGAAATAACCCTTCAGAAGATCCACAGGGCTTTGCTAGTATTAGTATGTCAACTCACTAGAAAACATAAAAAATGGTCCCTACTTGGGACTCTTAAGAACCTAGTTTTTGATTATAAATATAGCAGTGCTTTATTGAAAACTCCCCTGACAAATTAAGCAAATAATGGACATCTTTGGAATCGTCATGTTTCATGGTACATTTGTAACTAAAAGCCTCTTCTTTAAGTGATGACTGATGGTTTCATGGAAAAAGTTGCCCTATTTCTGTCCACTCAAGGAAATAAGAAACGGGAAATGATTGCTTATTGATATACATGTGTAGGATTCTAAATACTGCACTTACACATTGCCTGAATATGTGGTTATGTTTTCTGTGGGTACAGACTTTCTGTTCAATTACTTTCAAAAAGTACTAACAAACAATTATACTTAAAATTGACTAGAGAAACCTTTTAAGTGGTCAGATAGGTTTACTTTTTATAGGATTACTTTTGTGATTGCTAGTTCTATAAATAATATTTCAGGAGTTGGTGTAAATGCTGAGACATTCAGTTGTAAGGATATCAACAAATGTGTATAAATAAATAGCTAACTTCATTCTATCACACAGAAAATATACTTTGAATATTTTAAATATTTTATTATCTTGATTCTTTATTTGTTTGTTTATAATTTATCTTGTTTTTGTTTTTGTAGGACAAAAGTCAAAAGAATCTCAGTTCTGTTTTGAGCATTTTAGTTTTTCATTTCTATATTTTAATTTTATCCTCACCCAGCGGAATTTTTAATTGAGTGGGTGTAGGCACACTTTTTAGCATTTCCCATCTTTATAAGTCCCGGAAGGTCTTGATCCGTCTTGTGCAT
>VMDR010011615.1:0-28148 GCA_007922815.1 Macrotus californicus | reverse complement strand
TAAAAAAAAAAAAAAAAAGAAAGGCCTTAGGCAGCAATTGGCCACACTCATCTGTCATTACTTTCAGAATTCTTTCATCTATTCTGAGGGAGGGATTTGGCAACATTGCCAAGTTCATTTGGGTGCGTTTCTTGGCCTGTGATATGCCAGTGCTTCTCACACTGGACTGAGCACATGAATCACTTGGGAGTCTTGTTAAAATGCAGATTCTGATTCAGTAGGTCTAGAGTGGGGCTAACATTCTGCGTTTCTAATAAGCTTCCAGACAACGTCGATGCTCCTTGTTGTGCAGTAGTCGTTGAGTAGAAAGGTGACAGGCAAGCTTTTACACGTATCTTTAACTAAATGGAACCCCTCTTCATGTGCTCATGTGCATCTTCCTTTTTTTAGGTATGCTAAAGCACTTGCTTATTGCTTTGCAAAAAAAAAAAAAAAGAAAGCAGAGTTGCGGTAATTCCTCCAACAACAAATATTTGCTTTACAAATATCAAACTTAAGTCTCATACCTTCAATACTAGACCTTTCTTTGTACACAATGACTTTTTGCTTCAATGTTGAATCACAGTGTGAGCCTTCTGAAGACATTTGAAAGGGCAGCAAAGCTAACACATCCAAGAGGACAATGCAAACAACTCAACAGAAGAGGAGACAACATAGATGGCCACGACCAAGTTCACTAGCGCACAGGCAGTGACAACTGCGTCACAGCGGCTGCCTGGAGGACAGTGAGCACAGGACATAGCCCGTGTGTATGACTCGTTCTGATTTCTCTGCAATACTAGAAAATGAAAATATATATGAAGTACAAACATGGTATGTTAAAAGAACAATAACCACAGGAGGGCAAGGAAAGACACTGGGAGTGAAACGATATAAAGGGCCTCATACTCCCTTGTTCGTTCATAAGACGTTTATTGTTCGGTGTAAAACACTGTGTCTGAGGAAGGAGTGAGCGAGCAGAGCCACCGCTCCTGCCCTCACGGAGCTCACAATTCAGCAGGGCCACTGACGGTAAAGGAACCTGTCGGTCCTCATCACAGGTTCTGTGTCTGCAGAGAGGAGGGAGATGAGGCTTTTTTCCGTTCCATTAAGGGTTTGTATTCTAATTTTCAGCCACCAGGTGGAGATCATACAAAACTAATAAAAATATTCACTGTATGTCTTCTGCTTTATACAGAACAATTCCTTGAGCTGAATCAGGGGCATGGAGAATTATTTTTTTGTCTTATGAGTGAGCCACTGTCCTCCTAGGAAATTAAACCTCATAGATCAAAGCCATAAGTAAATTCAAAATAAACACAATGTTGGGAAGACAACCATAATATGTTCAAATCAATGAATGATGTTTAAAATTAAAATTGGGAAACATGGATATTTTAAATAAGTTTAACAAAAGTACAAATATTTCCATGCTACATGCTTGCCTGTTAGAGATGGGTGGGATGAAGTAGAGAAAAACAGCAGAGAAAGAACGAGGAAAGAAGAAGAGCAGACTCTCAGGCCTGCACAAGAGTGAAACATAGGCAGACCCAGCTGGGGGATGAGTGAGAAGCACAGAGGGAGCTGAGGCCGAGAGTCGTGGGGTCAGCACTTAGTCCTTCTTCTTGTCCCTGTGCATCGAGGGTACCAGGTCAGCAGTCCCACAGAGCTCTCTCAAAAGCTGACTAACCTCCAAACTGGGAGTTCAGTCTGCTTTTATTTTAAACTTTAATTTAAGACTGAAGATCCCTTTTTCCCTCACACGTAAAAAATGTCCCACCCCATGGAAAGAAATCACTTGAGTATTAAAAGTTCCTTTTTGGTAATTTTTACAAGTGCTTGCCTTGGGAATGAGATATTTAATATTCAGAACAGTCAGGTAGCCTTGTGTCTATTTTTTCAAGTAAGGGGTTAGTAAGGGGTTTTCATATCATCATATTTGGAAGTTATACTAATTCTAGTGGCTACACATTGCCAATCAAACCTATTGTCTGTGTGTGTGAGCCATAGCAGGTCATGTGGCTGCATACCTAATTAGGACCTTGTGAAGATGTTCTATGATTGGAACAAAGAATTTCCCTTCGGGGAACATTGGGTAACAGGGGACTCTGCTTCCTGCCTCTTCAGGGATCCAAAAGTTTCAGTCACTATAACGGACCACAAAGAGGGGAAATGGCCCTGTGTCTATACTTTACTTCTCCTTATTTATCAGGAACTGGATGCAATGAATTTAAGGGCCAGATTCCAGTTATGGGCAGAACTTCTCTGTGAGGGTCTCATTGTCCAGATGAAATGTCTAGCAAACTGTGTGACATGGCCGTCACTGGAACTAGAAAGTAACCAGGGTATTGGAACCAGCCTTGCTGTGTCAGAAAAGCCCATCTCACAGGTACGGTGAATCACCACCTGTGCTAATACATGAGGCTTCTGTGAAGTTATATCAGGTGAAAGTTGGTAGTCTTTTGACAAAAATGCAACAGCACTCACATTTCTTCCTATACCATTTGGGGATTTAAAAAAAATGGAACAACAACAACAATAACAAAAAGTTAACACTGTCTTTTTATTTAACAAATACCCACTTATTTGTTTTCTTTAAAACAAGAACAAAAAATGCCTCACTGGAAGCAGCTGTGTGAACTTGGGCTACTCATTCAATGCCTCTGGGTGCCTGAGTCTCAAAACTAGAGCACATGTGCCTGGGGCCTGTGCCAGAACAATCCACTGGGAGCTAGAAGACACATCAGAAGCTTTACTAACATTTTTTTTCATCCGAAATCTGAAGAAAAATATTAAGCTTTACTAATATTTGACACTTGAATCAAATAGGGTAGAAATATATCATTTGTCAATGTACAAATTTTGGAAGTGCATGCTCAAAAAATGTAATACTGTTAATGTCTTGTGATTTTAAAAAGTGTGGATCTACACCTTCCAAAGATTAGGGTGGATTGGGTATTTTTTCAAATTACTGGTTGCAATTTATTGGTTGGTTGCACAATCAATTTAGTAGATTTTTGAAGAGTGAAGTAAAATATCAGAGAGCGTTGCTCACAGTAAGAATTAGGTATTGTTCTGTGAGGCTTGTCAGAGGAGTATGTGTGAGTATTGGGTGCTGAGGTAAATCTCCCTCCTTTTGTGGCTTGTGGCTTGAAGAAAAATGAAACGACGGGACTAGAGTGGTGGTTCTCCAAGTGCCTCCCTCAGACGAGCAGCAGCGGCAGATGGGAGTTTATTAGGAAGGCAAATTCTTCCATCCCACCCCAGATTTACTGTATCAAAAGTGGGGTGCAGCCCAGCAATTATGACTCAGTGAGCACTCCCAGTAGCTCTGAGTGCTAGAGCTTGAAGCCACTGGCCTAGAACATCGCTAGGATTCACCTGGTTACAAAAGTTTAAGAATTTGTCAAGATATTCCTTTAACTAAGGCAATGTTTTTCAAATTTACCTGATCATAAGAATTACCTGGGTGATTTAAAAGTACCTCAGAAAAACAGAGGCAGACTCATAGAGAGCAGGATGACCCCTATGGGGTGGGGGAGGCTAGGGGGTGGAGGGATCGAACCAAAAGGAGAAAGGACTCATGGACATGGACAAGTGTGGTGCTTGCAGGGGAGCAGAGGGTATAAGGGGATTAGATGGTATTGAGAAAAATACAATAAAAAATTTAAAAAATACATAAGTAAAATTATAAAAAAATAAAAGTACCTCGGAAATCCTAACTAAGCAGGTCTGGGTTGGGGCATAGGGGCTTGGATCTTATTTTTGACAAATGACTCTGGTGATTCTTGTGACTGGAGAGGTTTGGGAGACACTAACCAAGAAATATGGAGACTGGGGAATCTGTAGAATGTAACTGTTTTACAGAGCAGAAACGGTGTTATAGAAAAACCAAGTTTAATGCAGGAAATAAGCAATTCAAACCAGAAATTTAATAGCTAAGAATTGTCTAAACAGTCCTGGCTAGTGTGACTCAGTAGATTGAGCGCTGGACTGTGAAACAAAAGGTCATGGGGTTCAATTCCCAGTAAGGGCACATGTCCGGGTTGTGAGCCAGGTCCCCAGTAGGTGGCGTGGGAGAGGCAACCACATATTGATGTTTCTCTCCCTCTCCTTTTCCTTCCCTTCCCCTCTAAAAATAAATAAATACAATCTTAAAAAAATAGAATTATCTAAACATTTCTAAATTGAATGAAATGATCTGGCTTTCATTTGAGTGAGCTGAGCCTGGGAACGTCTTCTGAAAACCTTGCCCTGGAGTTCTGGACAGCACTTCAGCTCTGGCACACAGCAGATGTTCAAGAAGTGCCAACAGAATGAGCTTCGAATGCCTACAACATTTCATCCTGGAGCAGGGTGGGGGGTAAGGCAGGCAGCTCCTGGACTCAGTGGTTAGGGCAGGCATTGGAGTAGATGTTCTCAAATTCCTTCATAGCTAAGTCAGACAAATTTTGAACATATTGGTAAGGTAGAGACCCATTTTTAAAAGTAACTTTCACAATTGACTTGGTTGTGTTATTGCTAAACCTACCTCCCCAGCTGACTGTAATTAAAAATAAAATCCTATACAAATACTCTCTGCACATTATAAATATATTCAATAAAAATGTATATAAAAATCTGAAAACCTTCTGGTAACTCACTCCCATGCTTGGAGGTATTGGAGGTATTTTCTGATTTTTTAAGTATCCATACATAAAAATAGAATGATTAATTGATACTACGCTGTTTTCAGTAGACAATAGAGCGTGGATGTTCTGCTGTGTCATTACACATCTAGCCAAGTCTTTTGGACACCCGCAGATTTTAAATGTTTAATTTAATTTCTACCAAATTGAATTGACCTCAGAACACTTTTAAAACGAGAATGTATTTTGACTGCATACCCTTAAGAACTCTAAGCAGACAATGTGTACTTGGATTAAAGGAATAGCTGAGCAATGGCTCCTGAACAGATTAATACTGCAAGACACGATATAAATTTAATTTATTGCATTTTTTAATCTTTATAACAGGAAAAATAATAAGGATGAAAAATTAAATGATCATATTTTACTAAGAACAAAGTAGGCTGAGATTAAGTAAAATGTTCTCATTTTATATTTTTTATAAAATATGACATAAAAACAAACTCAAAAGGAAAATAGCATTTTGGAGTTATTTTGTCACATAGCTAGCTTCACAGCTGCAATACTGTTCTGGGTCAAAACCTTACGTGTGGTAAAATATCAGGTCTCTTGTTATATTTTGTCTCAGCAAAATAGTTTAAAAATCCCAATTTTTAAAATATAAGAACATTGTAACAAAGGAAAGAAGCAGATAAAGAATACATTTTATGATCTTCATATATTCTTGATTTAGATCCTCTAAAAATCCTTAATTATATCCTGTTTGATAGCTCTCTGATTTTTCTAGAATCTGATGGCTACATTCATTCATTTTTATGTTGACGTGTTCAACCATTGTCCTCTTTTAATTTGCACAAGGCTTTTAAACTACAAGACTGTTTTTTATTTAAAATGTTTTGTCTTTCAGCATAAGGAACAAATTTGTATATTATACATATGTAATATATTGTGCCGTGAACATCAAATAGTAACCTCAAAGGTACATGGCAGCTATGAGATGGGACACCTGCCCCCGAGCAGTGGTCCTCAGGAGAGGACGTACGGAGGCCCTTGTGTTTCGCAGGCATGTGCTTATACATGAGGTGTCTCTCTTCTGCACTTTCCTAGCACGCTGGGGCAGGAAGCAACCTTAGTACTTGCTGAAGCTTTATGGCTTAGAGCACAATTGTTACATTTAGCAAGGCAATAAAATAATTTCTGATCAATGTTATAGATTTAACTTTTGGGTCTATTTTTTTCTGATATAAGAAGCAAACTGTTGAATTTGGATTATTCAGCCCAGGACTCAGGCCCCAGGGAGGATGATATTCCTTTACTGAGATATCTGCTATTAATTTATTTAATATTAGGGAGGAGGGGGAGGAGAGGAAGCACAAGGCTTTATAACTTTCTTTTGTGATCTACAGAAGCATTTTTCTATTATTTTGTCCAGCCCTTAGAAACACCTTGTGAAACAGATGTTGTTGCCATTGTACAGATGAGGAAACCGAGGCCCAGAGAGGTACAGTGACTGGCTTGCACAAGGCCTCTAGACCCCAAATTTGTATTTGTTTGATGTGAAACCTGTGCTGTGTTCACCAGGGCAGGACTCGCTATGCTTCAGCCATTCATTAGCTGTTAAAATTTTGCCACATGTACCACTGCTTTATTTTTTGGGTTAAGGTATATTTTTAAATTGACTCTTTTTTGTTTTTGGTTTTACATGAGGCATATTACAAAAAGAAATTTTATTAGTAATCTTCAAAGCAGGGAGTAATAACTTTATGAAGGGGACCAGGTAATGACAGTTTTAAGGCAGTTGATTTTCAGACCTTCATCTTCCACAGGTACCCTTTCCTAACAGAGGTCTGCCTGAGAATGTGCCCTTCTCTTCTCCCCTCTCCCTACTGTTTTTATTGTGTGGCCTTGCCCTGGGGAATAAAAATCTCTGGGGGCCAAACAAATAAGCAATTAAAATATCAGCTTAGGTATTGACAGGTAACAATTCATTTTGTAAGCTCGGGGTTTCTCAAGTTTTGCTTTTGGCAAAACTGAAGACAGACCTAACTGAGTTGTTAGTCTGTTGATCATTAAAAGTCATATGTGAGGGGACATCACTATGTGCGTCTTGGAGTAGAACTCGAATGAATTCAAAGATCGACATTGCTGTAACGAAACTCCGATTCTCATTTACTTACGCCAACAATGTTTTTCAGAGGTAACATCTCTAAAAGTGAAAGACAGAAATAGAATAGATGCTAGATCTATCTCATTCAAGCAGTAATATTGATCCATGAATACATGAGTTAACTTAAAAAAGTTATCAGCCATATTCATCTTATTACGGTATGTGTTTCCAGGACAGCTTTTCTTATTAAGTTTGAAATTTATCATACTTTTCAATATATTTTGGTTGTTTGATAAAATGATATATTTATATAATTATAATGATACAATGATAATTAACTGAGAAAGAACTTCATGGTCCAGGGTAATAAAAATTGTCCTAGTCTGCTCAGGCGGCTATAGCAAAACTACCTTAGACTACACGCCTCACAAACAACAGAAATTTATCCTTGCAGTTTGGAGGCTGGAAAGTCCAAAAGCAAGCTGCTGGCAGATTTGGTGTCTGACAAAAACTTGTTCCTTGGTTCGCAGGTGGCCATTTCCTTGCTGTGTCTTTACCTGTAGAAAGGGCAGGGGATCTCTCTGTAGTCTCTTTTGTAAGAACACTCATCCTACTCACAAAGGCTCTACTCTTAGGAGCCATTCATTCCCAAGGGCCTCGCCTCCTTGCATACTCCCACTGGGAGCTAGAATTTCAACATATGAATTTGGGGGGAACATAAACATTCACTATAGTGCAAAAACATATTTTGACTCTCTGGAGCATGACTCTGCCAACAGCTTGGTTTTGAACTTCTAGCCTCCAAAACTGTATAGCAATAAATTTCTGTGTTTTTTTTGTCACCCAGTTTGTGGGTTTTTTGTTACGGCAGGTCCTCATAAACTAATATACTTGCCCTAAAAATAAAACCATAAAAACATATGCAATAAAAATAAGACTATGCTCTAAATGTTAAATTCCAGCTAGATGCTTAGAAGCCTACTGAAGACAGGCCTGTCACCATCCCTTCAGGAGAAGGAAAGAATAGCCAACATTATAGCCACGGTCATAGCAGCATAATTTGCAACAGGCAGAAGGTCCGAGTGCCCATTGATAGACGGATAAACAAGATGTGGTACCTACACACAATGGAATATTATTCATACTTCAACAGGAAGGAAATTCTGGTTTGTGCTACAGCATCAATGAACCTTGAGGATATTATACTACATGAAATAAGCTAGTCACAAAGAAGACAAATTCTGTATGATTTCTCTTAGACGAGGTTCGTAGAGTAGTCAAATTCATAGAGATAGAGAGTAGAAGTGGGGCTGCCAGGGGCCGGAGGTGGGGGTCGAACGTGGCGTTACTGCTCAGTGGGCTTGGAGTTCTAGTTTGTCGGGACAAGAAGAGTTGCGTGGATGGCTGGTGGTGACGGTGGCACAGCAATGTGAACGTACAGAACTGTACTCTTACTGATAAATTTTGTTATGTGTTTTTTTTATCACAATTAAAAAGAGGACAACCAATCTTCCTAGAGATGCTAGAGACATAATAGCACAAAACTGAGGTGATCTAATCATACAAATTGAGAGTTAATCTAAGAAATTTAAATAACTTTCTGAGTCAATATTGTTTTTTGCTGGATGAATGTCTACACAGGCCATCTCACAGGGCGGGCTACTGTACCCTATATCATGTGGCAACTTTCCCCTAAAACGAGTTTAAGCCACATAGAGCCCAAGCCAGGGCTTGAATCTAGGCCCTTTGACTCTTAGTCCAGTACACTTTCGTTATGATACAAAAGAACTTTTATTCTAAAATAATCACATCTGGTATTTAGCTATTGGACCAGGAAGCAAACTGAGTCCAGCAGCCTTGTTAGGTGGGTGGTCGGCAGTGAGACATTTTGAGGTGAAGAACAGAGAAAGAAGAAACGGTTGGATTTTTGAGTTTCCAGTGGATAGGTCAGAGATTTGAAGCAGAAGTAAAGTGCCAAAGAGAGAGATAGTGACTAAAAAAAATGCAGTCTCTATTGTATCATTACACCATAATTGAGGAGGAAAAGTGAAGATCCATATCAAAAATTACACAATGTAGGCCTGTTGGAAAATGGAATTTATTTGATAGCTGTCTCTTTTATTCCTACTTTCTTTGATTATTCTGGGGGCCTTGGAACATGGGTAGTTATTCAGTGAAAGCTGGAGACAGATGCTTAAAGGCATTTAATCTAGAGTTAGAAGAGAAGTTAGGGATAATTTTGGTAAGTGTGAATGGGAATAGTTTTCCAAACCAAATATTATTTGAAACACTTTATTTATGCTTGGATTAGAAGACACATTTTAAATGTGGGTTTAAAATTAGTTTGAAAATTGTCTTTAAGCAGGGATTGTATAATTTATTTGAAAGCTGGGACTGATTAAAAATGCATTAAGGAGCAATCAGACCCCGTGTGCTGCTAATGTGAATGCAGCATGAAGCACAGAGCACCGTGTCGGAGCTTCTTGCCAATTATGTGGAGCTGGAATGGAAGCAGGCCTCTAGAGGTAACTCCTATTTACAGGAAGTGGGGGTGGGAGGAGAGAAGAAGGTTAAGTGATAACATTTCAGCTATTTGCTTTGAAGTACTCAGCAAGAAAAAAGAAATAAAAGGAATATGCATTGGTTTCCTGTGGCTGCCGGAACAAATTACCACAAATTGGGTGGCTTAAAACAGCAGAAATTTATTCTGTTTCAGTTTTGGAGGCCCAGTGTTCAAAATCGAAGTGTTGGTAAAGCTGCACTCCCTCCCAATACTCAAGGGGAGAATTCATTCCTTGACCTTCCAGCTTCTATTGCCTCCAGGTGTTCCTTGGCTTGTGGCTGTCTCTCTCTAATCTCTGCCTCTGCATTCACACTGCCCCCTCTACTTCTGTGTCAAAACCCCTCTGTCTTTTCCTTATAAAGATACATCTGATTGCATTTGGAGCCCACCTGGATAATTCAAGATCAGTACTGCCTCTTGTATCTTTAACATAATCACATCTTTTGCCATATCAGATAATAATCACTTGTTTGCCATATATAAGGTTATATTAATCACAGGTTCCAGGAATTAGGGTGTGAACCTATCTTTTGGGGAGGGGGTCACCATTCATTTAATCCACCACAGAATGAAATGAGAAATGGTGATACTTAATTGAATTGTCAATTCAATTAATTAATTTATTTCTCAAAATCTGTTAAGGAATAATTGACAAATATAATTGTATGTATTTAAAGTGTAGAACATGCCCTGGCTGGTGTGACTTAGTTGGTTAGAGTGTCATTCTGTAAACTGAAAGGTTGAGGATTCAATTACTGGTCAGGGCACATGCCTCGGTTGCAGGTTCGGTCCCCGGTTGGGCCTCTAAGGAAGGCAACCAATGGACATTTTTCTCACATAGATGTTTCTCTCTCTCTCTCTCTCTCTCTCTGCCCCTTCTTATGTCTGGAGTGAAAAAAGTCTAGAACGTGATGAGTTTATATAAATACACATTATGGAATGATTACCAAGATCGAGATAATTAACTCATCCATCATCTCACATAGTTAACTCTGTGTGTGTGTGTGTGTGTGTGTGTGTGTGTGTGTGTGTGTGTGTGTGTGTGGTGTGAATGCTTAGGATCTACTCTCAGCAATTTTTAATTATACAAGAATGCATTATTAACTATTGGATTCTCTATTCATCATGATAATTGATAAATTTAAGTAAGGGGCCTATCCAGGTTTAGTTTGGATAAGTTAGCAAATTTTCTAAATAAAAAATGGATTTTTACCTCTGGCAATAATGAAGTAACTGAAACCAGACCTTACCTTATGCTGCAAATAAGTAGAAAACTGAACAAATAGGTGGAACAAGGGTTCTCTAACACTGAACAAAAGACAGTGCAGAGCCGTGATGACTGACAGAAGGAAAACAAACGAGATGAGTCCCATTACCTTAGCTTTCTGTATTAAGGTAGTTCCGGACCACTGCACAGGGAGGGAAGACTCAAGTAGGGGACAGCAGTGTCACTGAACTGAGAAGACTGAGACTGGAGTTTGGGAAAGCTCAGCTGATTGGAATTAGTGACAAAACAACATGTATGAATCTCCAAAACCACTTCACTAAGCAAAAGAAGCCAAACTCAAAAGATTAATTCTGCAGGATTCCACTTATATGAAATTCAAGCAACAGGAAATCTAAAGTCTCAAAACACAGAGGAGGGCTGGGGATGGGTGCACTCAGCTGCAGAGGGCAGGGGAGAACTTTCTGAAGGGAAAGAATTGGCCTTCATCCCAGCAGTGGTTGTGGTTGCAAACTGTATACAATTGTCCAAAGTCTTCAAATTGTGCATTTTAAATGCTACCTTTTAGTGTGATTATACCTCAATAAAGTTTACTAAACTATATTAAAATAAGAGCCTATTTTAAATAATGTTTCTCTTCTTCAAATAGTCTCCTGGGAGTACCTAAATGCTAACCATTTTTGCTTTTTTATTCACTCGCCTTTTCTCCTGAATGCAAGTAGTTTTATAGCTAAGTGGGATGAAGGGGTACAAGAGGTTCAAATAAAAGAAATATAGCCTTTTGACATCTTATCATTAGGATATATCAATATATTTGGAGGATAAAGGGAATCTGAGTTTTAGAACTAGGGAACTGATTACTTAACTGGTCTAATTAGTTAGCAAAAAACTCTAGCTTTACCCTTTATGAGACTTAGTTCCCTAATTTTTAATTTTATTTTTTAAAGGTTTTATTAATTTTCAGAGAGAAGAGGAAGGAGGGAGAAAGAGAGGGAGAGAAACATCAACATCAATGTGTGAGCTTGCATGCTCCCAACAGGGGACCTGGCCCACAACCCAGGCATGTGCCCTGACAGGAATTGAACCAGCCACCTTTTGTTTCACGGGCTGGCGTCTAGTCCACTGAGCCACACCAGCCAGGGCAGTTCTCTACATTTTTTACAGTGAAATAACCTTACACCCATGGCTCAGGCATCCTCTTGCCTTTGAAAAAATTTTAATTTTTATAAAATTAAAGTAAGGGAATAAGAAGTACAAACCCCCACCATAAAAAGAAAAAAAAAAAAAAAAAGCAACTCACCAGGATATAATGTACAGTGATCTTTTTGTCTTATCCACATGATGTTAAGACAAAGAATTCAAGAAATGTTGGTGAATGCCATTATTATTGTGAAGAAATTCTCATGCAACTGGGCAAAGATATATGGAGAAACAATTTTGGTTAAAGGAAAAACTTGAGTCCGTTAGTAAGCGCATGCCATAACGTGGCCTATTATACAACACTATGGAACCATTTAAAAGAATAAAGACTTCTGTGCTATTATGGGAAGGATGTTCATGATTAGTGTTGATTTGTAAAAAGCAAGTTGAAGAATAGGTTTCGTATAATTCCACTTATGTCAAAAAAAAAACAAAACAACCCAAACCCATGGGGATGGCTGGGGTGGGGGGGGAGGGGGGGGGGGAATGGAGACAACTGTACTTGAACAACAATAAAATTTTTTTACAAAAATCACATATATATGTATATCTCAGTTATATGCAGAGAAAACTATCTGATGGCAGAGATGAACTCTGCAGAGTGGGGTTGAGAATAAGTAGGAAGGAGATGTTTTGCGTTTAAAAAAAATAAACTTCTTTATTCAAATTTTTCAGTAGTATGTGCTACTTATTAAGAAAATACACATTTCTGATAATAAACAGTCAGTGTCCCCCCGCCCCCTATTGCACTGAAGCTGCAGAACTCAGAGCTACCGGTAAACTGATTGTGATCTGTTTGGTATTCTGTGAATGGAGACTTACCTGCCTTCATTCCAAAGAGGATATATTGTCACATATTGCTGTCATTTTGTCTATCTCATACAATTATCTTTTGAATCACCAAGGTGCCTCAATGAAATCAAGATGAGTCAATGATTAGAAATAACATGTGTATAGCCTCAATGTTATTTGTTCCAGAAAAGGGGTTATTTTTCCCGTGACCTCAAACCCATTTGAACACAAAGGGAAGAAACAACATAGGATATGGTGCCTCACAGTTACCTCTATCACCAGCTGGGAAGTAGCTCTTTCACCAACTAGATCTGAGATCTTGGGCAGGTTACAGGCTTTTTGAATTCTGTGAACCTATCTGGCAAATGAGTAAAATACTTGCTTTCCTGGGACTTACTGTGGTAGTTGTGAGGATCTAATGAAATAAAGGTGGAAAAAAGATTTTGAAGAAGGTGGTTTAACTTATTTATGTTGCCTGAATTACCAGAGGTGCTATCCCTAGAGCCTAAAAATCACCTAGTCTTTTCCTAGAGTTTTTGGTCAAAAAGTGATGAGGAAGGAGAGCACCACCTCAACCAGGCACCTGGAAAGAGGTCACAAGGAAATCGAGAGCAAGCATCTATTGCGTGCTTGCCATGGGCCAGGGGCCAGTTAAGAGAGGTACATAGTTTGTCTTGTTTAATCCTCAGAACAAACCTATGATTTGGTTATCTCAGGGTACACTTACAGATCAGAACACTAAAGAATAAAGAATGTGTAAGTCCAACAACCAAGGAGTAAAAGAAGAAACACTCACCCAGACCGGTACGAGGGGCAGAGATGGGCAGCCAGGTGGAGAGGACTCGAGGCAAGGCGGTGGCTGGCGGACCAGGCGAGGCAGTGGATTGTGGACTGGGTGGTCCCACATTCATGTGCAGATAAACCGGGAGGAAAAACCGGAGAGACAGACCACATGACCCAGGTCCCAGCTCGGGGGAAATAAAGCCTCAAAACCTCTGATTGAAAACACCTGTGGGAGTTGAAGCAGCAGTGGGAGAAACTCCCAGCTTCACCTGAGAGCTTGTTGGAGAGACCCATAGGGTCCTAGAATGTACACAAATCCACCCACCTGGGAATCAGCACCAGAAGGGCCCAATTTGACTGTGGGTAGAGGGGGAAGTGACTGAAAACCAGCAGAGAGTGGAGCAAGCGGCATTGTTCCCTCTCAGACTCCTCCCCCACATACAGCGTCACAACGCAGTGACATTTTGCTCCGTCCTGGTGAACACCTAAGGCTCCGCCCCTTATATGTAATAGGTGCACTGAAACAAACAAAAAAATGGCCCAAATGAAAGAACAGTTCAAAGCTCCGGAAATAATACGACTAAGTGATGAAGAGAGAGCCAACCTATCAGATGCTCAGTTCAAAACACTGGCTATCAAGATGCTCCACGAACTCACTGGGTACTTCAACAGCATAAAAAAAACTCACGCAGCAATGAAGGTGGCATTCTGTGAAATAAAGAAAAATCTACAGGGAACCAACACTGACGGGAAGGAAACCAGGACTCAAAGCAACAGTTTGGAGCAGAAGGAAGAAAGAAACATTCAACCAGAACACAATGAAGAAACAAGAATTCAAAAAAACGAGGAGAGGCTTAGGAACCTCTAGGACATCTTTAAACATTCCAATATCTGAATCATAGGGGTGCCAGAAGGAGAAGAACAAGAGCAAGAAATTTAAAACTTATTTGAAAACACAATGAAGGAGAACTTCCCCAATCTGGCAAAGGAAATAGACTTCCAGGGAGTCCAGGAAGCTCCGAGAGTCCCAAAGAAGTTGGACCCAAGGACGAACATACCAAGGGGCATCATAATTACATTACCCAGGTTGAAAGAGAAGGAGAGAATCTTAAAAGCAGCAAGAGAAAAGGACACAGTAACCTACAAAGGAGTGCCCATAAGACTGTCAGCTGATTTCTCAAAAGAAACCTTGCAGGCAAGAAGGGGCTGGAAAGAAGTATTCCAAGTCATGAAAGGGAAGGGCCTACATCCAAGATTACTCTATCCAGCAAAGCTATCATTTAGAATGGAAGGGCAGATAAAGTGCTTCCCAGATAAGGTCAAGTTCAAGGAGTTCATCATCACCAAGCCCTTATTATATGAAATGTTAAAGGGACTTATCTAAGAAAAGAAGATAAAAAATATGAACACTAAAATGACAATAAACTCACAGCTATGAACAACCGACCTAAAAAACAAACAAACAACAAACTAAGCAAAAAACTAGTAAAGGAACAGAATCACAGAAATGGAGATCACATGGAGGGTTATCAGTAGGGGACTGGGTGGGGAGAGAGGGGGAAAAGGTACAGGGTATAAGAAGCATAAATGGTAGGTAGAAGATAGACAGGGGGAGGTTAAGCATAGTATAGGAAATGGAGAAGCGAAAGAACGTATATATATGATCCATGGACATGAACTAAAGAGGGGGAATGCGGGTGGGAGGGGATGTACAGGGCAGAGGGGAATAAATGGGAGAAAATGGGACAATTGTAATAGCATAATCAATATAACATATTTAAAAAAATAAAAAAAAGAATGTGTAATGAATGTGAACGCTCATTCATTCATCTATTCATCTATTTAATAATAGTACTGTATTTAATAATAGTACTGGGTATCAAGAATGCAACTATGAATAAAAAAGTAGAAGTTTCTCTCACGGAGCTTACTTTCAATGCAACTTACTTTGAACTTTCCAGCTATCGAAGAGCAAAGGGGGATCTCGTTCAGTCTTATGCCACTCAGCTTCTGGCTCTAGCACTGGCACCTTCCCACCCCACGTAAGTGCCAGAACCCTGATGGCTTTCCCCCTCCTCCCTTGAGACTCCCCACTCTGTGCCAAAACTTATGAATATTCAGGAGTAAAAAGCTTGTATTAACCAGTTTTTCCTCCCAGGGTAGTTATCTGAGCAAAGGAAACTTCCAGGAAAGCTGCATTTCTGGATGAGTCAGCTGTCATCACAGCCATTACCTAATGCTGAACTGGGCCGGGTTCAGGAAGCTGAAGTCAGTGAAACAGCTAAGACTCACAGGTTTGGAACTCGCGATCGAGAGGGCCTGGCTGTGTTTCTGCAGCTGGTGCCAAGCCTATATTTGTTCATTCTCTCTGGGGAAGAGGACAGCGTAGCTTTCAAATATCCCATTTAAAAAGAGGGTGATATTCCTGGGAAGGGGCTCCTTTTCAGTCTTGCTCAATGTGTGTTTAACAAGGACAGTCAGCTGGGGGCAGATGGGTTAAGGCAGAGAAAGGTGAGTATGAGAGGAGTGGCGACTAGAAGGACCACAGAGAACTAGGTTCTTGTGTCAGCCATCTAGGTTCTTAAGCTGATGTGCCAGCACTGAAACCTCTTCTTGTATCCAGGGCAAGACCACAGAATGATAAAGAAACCAATCTTCATGCATCAAGGCATGGTTAACAAAGGCAGTAGTACACATCTTTATTGCCTTGCTTAGAAGTAACACTGCATAAGCTAAATTGTTACCCATCCCCTGCTGTGTTTCTTAGGAAACTTCCTGGCTTGTTGTCAGCTTGTAAGGAGAGTATCTCCAGTCTACATTTGGCAGAAAGTAAGCATACAATACTGCTCATGTGTGTAACTCTTCACTCCCTGGATCCTCAGGGCACCCTGACCTGCCTTTTTTTTTTTTTTTTTTTTTTTGGCTGCTGATGCTGCTTCTGAACCAGCTCGCATTTTGCCCGGATATGGATCCTACTGCCCTCATTCCCTCAAGGTACACTTGACTCAGAAGTTTCTCCCCGACTCAGCAGTAAACAGACAAGTTTTCAGGTTGCCATTTCCTGTCATCAACTTTTTAGGGGTTATAATTTCCTGGCATCTCTCCCAATAACACCTCAAATATGTAGCACCGTAGATCAACTCACTTTATTTTTTCTCCTTTTCAGAATAAAATATTAGAGTAAGTCTTCTTCAATTGCTCCTTATTTATTTTTATTCATTTCTAGCTACTCAACTCAGAAATAGAAATAAAAAGAAAGAATTAAACCCCTGCTTTCCTTATAGGAACTGGGCCTGTAGGTAACTGAGCAGTTGATAAAGGAAAGTTTCCCCTGAGAGAAGTATTTCACTAATGACTAGGAAGGAAAGACAGAATTAACAGACTAACGTGTCCAGGCAATGATTATCAATGCTGCCAAAATCACAAAATTGAGACAACCAGACACTATATGATGGAAGTATACACCATTACTTAAGAATTAATCTTGACAAAATATAAACCCAAATCTAATTAAGCTTCCAGATTTAACTAATATACAGAAAATACAGGTGACAGATGATTCAACAGGGCTACATTGAGTAGCTTTTTAATGATATTAAGGAATTATCATTAATTTTGAAGTGGGAGCACAGTATTGTGTTTTTGTTTTTTTTAAAAAAGAACATCTTTTAGCCCTGGGCAGGTTGCTCGGTTGGTTGGAGCATTGTCCCATGCCCCAAAAGGTCATGGGTTAGAATCTTGGTCAGGCACATGCCTGGGGTGCCGGTTCAGTCCTGGGCGGGGAGGCAACCAATTGATGTTTCTCTCACATCATGTTTCTCTCTCTCTCTTTTTCCCTCCCCTTCTCTCTAAAAGTCAATATAGCATGTCCTCGGGAGAGGATAAAAAAAAAGAATACCTTTTAGAGACACATACTTAAATATAATATACACGGATGGGCAAAAGTTGGTTTACAGTTCTTCACATGGAAAAAGACATTCAGGTTATGATTGCAATAGTTTTATTAACTCAAAAGAATGTCAACACAACTGTAAACATACTTTTGCCCACCCCGTATATATATGTGAATGAAGTATTATGATATCTTGAATTTTTTTTTGAAATAATCCAGAGGATAGGAGAGTAAATGGGTTTGATTGTAAATAACACAGGATTGGCCATGATTAGGTAATTGTTTAAGCTGGGTTATAGGTACACAGGAGCTTATTATACTGTTCACTTTTGTCTGTGATTGAAAATTTCCACAACAAAATGATACATTGTAAGATTAAACCGCTGGAAGAATGGACATGGAATGTACAACTTCCCAAGCATTAGAGGGATAAAAAAGATAAATAAGAAAACAATTAAATTGAATAAAACCAGGAAAATGGAAAAATAACATACCATTTTGATGAGATAATACAAAATAAGATGGCAGAAATGAACCCAAACATGCCAGTAATGATAATAAACGGGAACAGATTAATATATTAAAAGACAGATTGGGTTAAAAGTTTTCTATATATAAATATTTATTATTTATTTATATATTATATAGATTATATTTATATATTATATATATTTAAAAATATATATATTTAATAAGAAAAACCCCTAAAACATGAAAAGGAAGAAAATGAGATAGAAAACGATCTACGAGACTAAACAAGTGATAAGCAGAAATTAGATAAAACAGTAAATAAGAACTGAAATATATCAGAGGGAATTAGAACCAAATTGATTATTGGTGACTATGACGAGAATGGTTTGGGGGTACAGTGGGAGCCCCAATCAGAATGTATGAGGCAAGCAGTGAGTGGCAGCAGAAGAAATGGAAAGGAAGAAGAGGTAGCGGAAAAAGCAAGTTGGAGGGAGCACATTCCCAGTTAGGAGAGGGGGGTTACTTATCATTTATTTACTTTTTGAGCTTGCATAAATTACTGATGCAATGAAGCCAGAGGAGCTGGCAAAGTGGAAGAAACGGGAGAGAAGAATAATCCTGGGGAGTGGAGCAGGCTGGAGATGATGAGACCCAGAACACCAGGAGAGACATTAGCAGCAGACAAGAAGAAAACATCTATTTTATTTTATTTCTAATTTATTGATTTTGTCATTACACAAACAATACATGAGTGTATATTCAAACACATCAAACGTTACAGTTAAAGCTAATGCACTCCATCAAACTACTGTTAACTGTTTGGTTTTAACCTTCCAGACCTTCTCTATACATTTTTATACTACACAAATAGGTACTAAAGAAGTACACCATACAGTATTTGTGTGTGTGAATGTGCGCAGTATGTATTTTAACATCAATAGTGTCACATGTAGTACATGTATTGTCCTTCAGTTTTTTTCCCAAACTTTGAAAAAAATTAACATTGTATCTTAGAGATTTTTTCCATGTTAGTACATGTAGGATTCTATTTAATTGATACCTAGTATTTTGTAATGTATACCATGTTTCATTCTCTTGATAGGTATTTTGTTTTTTCCAGTTTTATACTATTACAAAAGTGTAATTGACATCATTGTACAAGCAACCTTGTGAACACAAGTGTGTTTCATTAAAAATTGAAATTATTGAGTCACAGGGCATGTGAATTTTAAATTTTAATGTATACCACTTAATTTTACTTTAAAGTGGCCGTGCCTATTTATACACTCACCAGCAGCGTCGGATTGCTGTTTCCACAGCCTTGCCAGCTCTTGATTTATATATATTTTAAATATTTACCAATTGGATCTGAGATAGTTCCTTGTGTTTTAATGTGCATTTCCTTTATTTTGCTGAGAGTGATTATCTCTTTCTAACATATTTGAAAAACTTTCTTGCTCATGTGCATTTCACAGGGAGATTTCCAAAAAGGATGTGTAATAGAAAAGTATAAGACTCATTACTAGTTTAGCAAGAATTAATTTTTATGAGTTAGAGGCTTAAATTTATTTTTTTCCCAAGTGGTTATGTTATTTCAATACTATTTGTTAAATAAACTATTCTTCCCCTACTGCTTTGAAATGGCACTTTTGTCATGTACTCAAAACATGTTTTTGTTTCCAGATTCCCAGCTATCAGATTAGTTTCGGCGGCCGGCACCTGAGTTATTCTTCACTTGGTTCGTTAAATGGTAGCAGGTTTTGTCAGTCAAGGACATGTGCTGCTAATGAGACACCAGATAATACAATTCATGGCATCATTCTAGTTAATTCTAGTTACATTTGATTTAGATCAGTTTCATTCTGTACACACTTGGAGTATTAAAAAATGTGTAAGCTTCTCCCTCAGATTGGTTCCTCTTTTTTAGGAGAGACCTCAGAGGCTCAAAGTAAAGATGAGAAGGCTTTTCACCAGGTTCCCTCTTTCTAAAGGCATTATTTGATGTTAAATATTTGTGGTGATTTAGAGTTGTTTCTGGGCAAGTAAAAGAGTTTCACGTGGCATAACAACTTCACTGTTGATTTATATGAACCTTTCATTCAACACATGATATGAGGGCCATAAACTAGGACATATACTTTGAATAAATAATATAGCACTTCAGCTTTTACTTTTTATATTGGACTATGAGCTCTTGAAGTGCACAAATCATGTCCCATTCATCTTTCTATCTCCAAACATATAGTACAGTGTGCAGCACCTGACTAGAAATAGAATTCAACTGCATTTCAACAGTTTCTATAAGATAAAAAGTAAAAGCCAAACTTCTCAAAAACAAAACCTTTATTTTAGAGGATTTACAGTTACATGTATTTTTTTTCTGTCCATTTGCCACCCGATTAAATTATATATGCATTTTTTAGTAGAAATACTAGAATTATAACCTGATCTGATATTATATTTCATGCCCAATTATGGAAAAAATGGTCCTTGCTTTCTGTGGACTTCTTCAGGTACAATTTATTGATAGATGTGTTGTGTGCTTGTGAAATGATGGCAATAACTGTGATCTGGAGAACGTTTTAGATTTTTAGATTGCAGTGGGTGAGAATACTTTACAGTTGTTATATAGAAATATCTTAGGCATGAAAAAGAATGAAATGGAAAGATAAACTCAGCTTTTTTTAATGAGAAAGAAGTCTGGCATTTGCCTCAGTTATTTTTATGGATTAACCTAGCACACCTTTTTCTTCCCTCTTTCAAAGGGATAAGCTTCCCTTCTGTGGACAATGTCTTAGTCCCTAAACTTAGATGCTGTGTTTTATACAGCTGAGCACATGACATCAGGCCATGGGAAAATTCCCCAAACTGCCTAATCTATCAGTTTCCCTGGTGAGGAGAGGAACTATAAAGCTAATTCACCATCTAAGTATGTTAAACAAATTCTGTGACGAAGTAGACTATGCCAGTGCAAAATCCCAGCTTCTTACTTTACCATTACCAATTTTTAAAGGCTGTCTTTATTTTATGATGATTCTTTTAAAAAAATGTCTGACTTTTAGCTTGCTTTGTATAGTGCCTCACTCAGCCTTTTTCATTTGTGAACATAGCATGTAATACCAACTGTAGCCCACTAAGGAAATTGTTACATAGCACTGTACAATAATTTCTCCACTGACAAAGGAAACATGCATTCAGAGGAGATCCTGGTATAGAACTTCTGTGACCTGATAAAGACATATACGAAATGGGTGCATTCTGGAATGTTGAAAAGGAAAAAAAATAGGGTTCAAATATATACGACTAAATAATAGACTATTAGTATTGCTAGAAAATAGGAACATGGATTACTAGGTTTGAGGCAGGAGGTGGGAGAAAGGTCCAGTTTCACTTAGGTGAGGGACTTGAAGGAAAGAAACTTTGTGAACGGTGGCAAAGAATGGAAGGTTGAAGCCTAGCAAAACCTGTTCTGATGTGGGTTGTCAGTCCCTACAATGGGCCCAGAACCCACATTACCCTTTCTGGGGAGAAAGGGATAGTTCTGAGAGGCAGGTTTTGGACTCATGCTTCGGGGCCACTCTAATCCTAGTCAGCATAAAAGGACTAAATCTGGTTTACCTTTACGGCTGAATTTATAGTGACAGAAAAGGCTCCTCTATTTCCCACTCCCACTCATTCCCCTTTTGCTAAATTCTTGAACTGTAACAGAAAACTAAGCTTTTAATTTCCTAGAGACATACAACTGCTGGAAGGAAAAGTCTGACTCAGGCTACGACTTGCAGCTCTCTGATCTTTCCTTGGAGCAAGAAAGACTAAGATACCTGATGTTGCGAATGGAGTGTTGATTGTGGAGGCCAAAATGGTACAGAAAGACCCAGGACAGACTTCCTTCATGAGCATCACAGATTGTCTGTGTAATTTCACGTACTCATCATTTCTTTTCTCGATTAATATTGTCCCTTATCAATTAATTCTTAGCTTCCAGTTTCAGCTCCCAATCTACCTCCCATCTGTGACTGTAGTGATTAACTTTTCTAAAATGCAAATTTGCTCACAATCCCACTGCTTAAAATCATTCAGTAAGTCATTACTTTCTGAATGGATAGAAGCCAAACAACTAAGGTGGGTGAGGTAATCTTGCCTGTACCTATGAAACAAATGTGGCTAACCAAGCTTTGTACTCTCCTCTAAAACTTTGAGAAGTTTTCTTAACTTGTGACCTGTCATTCAGATGTCATTTCTTGAGGAAACCTTCCCTGACAAAGCCATTCTTGTATGGCTTGTATGACTGTGTATCTCTATTATTGCAGTGTATCAGTGATTTCCTTATATCCTTGATTAAACTGCGAGGGCTGGGTTTTGTCCTTTTTAAGATTTTTTAAGAGACTGGAGTCATGTCACAAAGTTTGTGCCACTGAACTTATAAAGCTGCCTTAAAAGAAAAAAATGACTTTAGATTGTCTTAAAATTTGTTTCCAGAAAATTAGCTATTTCTGGTTCTACAAACATATATTTCCATGAAGAACAAGTATTTTGGTTATTCTAATCTTAAGGATCAATGCCCCCTCTTTCAAAGGCCCAGGAATGACTAGAGTTTGGAACTTGTATAAGTACCACAATCTTTGACCTACAATTCTTTGTGAATATTGGCCGTTGTTATTATCTGTCACTGGATGCTTGATGATAAAGCATTCTTGTCTTAATACTTCTACTTAGCTTAGAACTTTGGAAAAAACAGTGGTAATGTCCAGCTATTTGGGACATATATAAGTAAATACATATTTAATATCCAAAGTGTATATGCAGTAAGCTGTAAAATCACATTGTAACCACCTAAAATAAATTTTCTTTGGGGAAAGTTAGGTTTGTATTACAGATATATTGCCCTATCAGAAACAAAATGTCCTATGATTTTCTAGTTGGCTAAAATAACAAAAATCTTATGTGGCACCCTGGTCTATGAGCATTACACTGAGAAAGTAATAGATGGCATTCCTATGAGAAAAACTATGCCCCCAAATTGGCATCTCAATAAATTAATATTCCAGCCACGTGGAGCAGAAGACCCTAAATTTCTGAGGTAAAACTGAAATTAAAGAAACTAATCACTTGGGAGAATGATGTTTCCAAATACAGTGCATCTGATGCTGAAAAGTACAAGAGCTTTTGCACCCTCAAGTTTGGCCCTCACTTTGGAGTTGGGGCACACCTTATGAGAGTACGATGTAAAGGCATCCTTTCAGTTATTTTGGGGGGTGTATATAAGAGAAGGTTGAGTTCAAAGGGAAGGGAAGGATAAGAGCAGATTATAATTTTGCATTTTTTGAACATTGCACCATGAGTTGAGTATCTTCTCATGTCATTAAACTGAAAAGTGTTGTTAATATTTAAGGCTCGATACATATTGCCAAATTGCTTTCTAGAAGTACACAGAAAAGCTTGCCTTTCTACAGGTTCTGCTATTTAAAAGACAAATAATAATTTTCTAAATATCGATTTGCATCTTTTAGGTTACTACAGGCTGAACCTTTAGAAACTACCATTTCTTCTGTGAACTATCCGTGTTTTCTTTTTTTTTTTAAATGTGAAAGAATTGCTTTTAATTACTTTAAACTAACATTAATCATTTCCTTTGTCTATTACTTTTATGTTTATACAGTGTTTTTCTATCACCAGAACCAAAAGTTGTATTTTCAAATTCCTACCTTTTCCACTACTAGTTTTTCTCCACCTATAGTGAATGTGAATATCATGCTGTTGGCACTTGAGGGGCACAACTAGTGAGCATTTTGGTTAATGTTCCAACATGGAAGTTTCACTTTCTCTCATCTGTGGTGGCTCTACTTAAAATCTTACTCACATTTTTTAGGGTTGCTTTTTCAAGCCTATGTACTTAGTTCCTTTAGTTATTTCTAATGGTATCTATTTAACATTAAAATTTGTTTATATTGAATATATCCTGCAGCATAACTAAAATATAAAATAGTTGATAATCCCACACATACTTGACTTTATGCATTTAGTTTGTGGCTAATCTGATTAAGTTTTTATTTAAATAGATAAAAAAGAATACTTATTTATCCTCTTTTAATGTGAAGAGCTAACTATTAGTTCTCATTAACTCCTGATTAGCTAGCAGGCCATAGATACAGAGCATGTTAATCTCTATAGGCACCTTTCTGAATTCAAGTAAATGTTTTTGGTAGACAAGGGTTTTCTAGTTAAATGTCATTGACATAATATGAATATTGCTCACCATTCTTGCATTCTTTAAATTATTTTACTTTGAAAATTTAAGAACTATCATTAAGTCTTTAATAACATGGGTTTTCATTTAATGAGTATTCTGAACTGTGAAAGTACAAATCTAATCAAATTAAATTTTGAACACATATAGAGCCAAATATTTCAACAAAACTGCAGTTTAATTTCAGAAAATGTGTTAAAATATATATTTATACATCAATTTCTGACATATACACTTAATGTGTTAGTATACACAAAATGATGCTTTCTCTTGAAACTGTATTTATGAAATGTACATTTTAATTTAAATACTCAGTATACACTGCACTTTATCTGCAAGTTGCATTTATTAAATACATTAAAATCTGCAATGTAACAAAACGTTTTCTGCATACGAAATTCAAAACACCATTTTAAATGAACAAAAGATGGCTCACTTCATTTTTTTTGTATTTTACAACTAGTGTATAGTACACTAGCTCAGCTCCACCATACTACCTGTCCGTTCTTTTTTATTTGACATTGTTCACAGACTAGTACATATTACAATAAGAGTGCTGGATAAAAACATGAGGTACGAAAGTGGTTCAAAGAGTATAGGTCATGCAGATCATGCTAGACAGTAAAGAAAACTGTGACCAAGAAAACACTAAAAAAAAAATACATAAAGAATGTGCATTATATATATATTAAAAAAAAAAAAAAAACAAAAACTCCATTACACAGCTTTGCTTCTTTGGTTACAAAGTAGGTTGAACAATTTCACAGCTTTTTATTCCCACCCTCTCAAAAAAAAGTCATACGAAATGTCAAAAAGCAGAGGAATCGTGGCAATTTTTCTATTAGAAAGTAGAAACAAATGAACAAAGTTTTCTTCATCAAAATAGCCCAATTATTTATTATATCACAATAACTGGTGACTACCTGTACAGTTGCACTATGTTCTTCATACTTACACTATACAAAATTTACATTCAAGCTGGGTCTTTACTACTAAAAATAAATACCGAAGGTAAATTGCCATTAGTGTTAGAAATATGCCAGGATTCTTTTGTTCAATTATTGCCTAAACGTTTTATCTATTAAATGCAATCCTGTCTTTCAATTCCTTTACTGATACTTATAATTATTCAAAAAATTAAAAAAGTTCTGTGACATTGTTCATGTACATTATGAAAATAGCAGCCCTGTAATAAATAAAACACAAATAAATGAAAACTTATATAGGCAAATGTTACTGATATTGAAAGAAAAGTGGCTCTTTAGATGAACTGTTATTTATAATATGATAGGAAGGCTCAGGGTAAATCCATGTAATAGAAACATGGAAGAGCTACCAAAGCTCTTAAAAGACCCCACTCATGCCCACCAGGTAAAAGGCAGACTTTGCTTGCTTTAATAAACCCCAATTATTCTCCTTGTATACTGATGACGTAAAACTGGACATCAACAGTGCTGCATGTCATCTCAAAGAGAGGAAAAGCTCTTGTAGAATGATTGTCTAATACTGAAAAGGCCAAACACACAACCGAAGCATGGCTACTTGCTTTAGTATAAAGTGGAAAGAACACCAGTGGCACACAGGATAGACTGCTTTCAGTTTTTTTCTTAATGAGGCAAGAAAGCTTTATGCTGAGGAGACATTCGGCTGCTGTGGAGGTTGCGCTGGCTGCGGAGGCTGTGCTATCACTGCTTGCTGTTGAGAAGTGCTACCAGGATTGGCCTGTTGGGCTGGGAGTTGGGATAATTGATCATTGTTTGAAAGAGATTTTAACAGTGCATTTTCTCGTTCAAGTAAAGAGTTTCTTTCAACTAATTCTTTTATTTGTTCCTTTAGAACTTCCACTTCTTCTCTTACTGCATACATCAAATGGCTTTTCACCAAATCCTGTGAAAAACAAAATTAGGAATGTCAAAGAGAGAGAAAGGAAAAGGTGTTGCTATTTGGTTCTAGCCTACCTGGTGCCTTATAAACAAAAGGTGTTTTTATATTAGTTTTTCTCCTCTTGCTTTTAATATTCCTACTGTATCTTGAATGGCCCGAAGGGAGATGGGGTGGAAAAAATCCAGTTTCCAACTAGGGCAGCAAGCCCAGGAATTTCTTTTCAAAGTTTGAAGAGATTTCCAAACATACTAGCTCCTTAAATTGTTGATTATAAGCTTAGAATTCAGTAAGTTTGAAAATCATATGCTTAGATGTTGGACTAAGAGAACAAAAGATATTCAACTGTTTGATACTAACCTGGTTACATAGTACTGCTTTAAGAGATAAGGTGCTCTTGCAATTTCCAACCTTAAAACCTTGTGTTTTTTTAATAGTTTGAGACCAATAGTCCTTATTTATAGCTTTGCTACAGTTTTAATAAATTTGAATCAAAATATTTTATATAATATGAACAGAGTATCTTTAAGGGAAAAAATTTTTTGATAGTAATAGAAATCAGAACCAGAATCAACAGAACAAGTCTGTTTATTAAAGCTGAGTAAAACAGTGTCTGCATATGACCAAAGGACAGCACAAATTTCCAGCTGAAGTTTTCATTTTAATACTTTTTTGTCTCTAAACTATTTTTGATGTTCAAATACTTGGAGAAACATAATGCACTTTGATTGTAAACCACCCAAATGGCTCTTATCAATGGCAATGCAAAAAAAATGTGAGATGTTCAAATGGGGGAAAATATTTACTCCACTGATATTTTTAGACTAAGATTCTCAATGTTCTAATATCTTCAGTTAAATCTCATTATTAAAAAAATTACTTTGGTCATCTTATTTTAAAGAAATTAGGTTTGTTTTTTACAATTGATAAAAACCAAGTGCTTTGCACAACCAACAATCTATAAAATGAAGACTATAAATTTTTACTTACCATTGCTTGTTCTATTTTGTTGTCAATGGCTACAACACCTCCCCCAGATGCACTGGAAAAAATTAGAATATTTCATTAAATTATTCTAAACAATGTAATCTCCCTTCCAATTCTTAAAATAATTAAGAACATCTGTGTTTTACTTAAAACAAAAAAATAGTAATTTAAAGTTTATTAAGTCTATTCTCACAATTTTAGTACTCAGAGAGCTCTCATTTTGAAAATGAGGATCTCAGTAAATAGATGACACTTCTAAAAATCCTTTGTAGTTACACCTTTTCTAATTTGCCTATGGCAAAATATGCTACTTTACAAGTAACTCCCAATTTTATTCAGGACTTCTCAATTCAGTGAACTTAAAAAGATAAATTTTGAATGAACAGTACTCTCTCCATACCTCTTAAACTTCAATTAACAACTATATATCCTAAATTGCTTTTCAGGTGGAAATCCCAATAGTTACTTATTGCATTAAACTTCAGATGATGACTTTTCTTCTATAGATTTGATATTTTAATATCTGGTTTAACAATTTTTAGATCTGGCTCATAAAAATGACTCAGAGGGCTTTAGGGCAAACAGTACTTGCAGGGTTGGTTAACAAGGAAGTCAACATTCTGGCTAAACTACAAGCTTTGATTGTAGGTTATTAGCTGGCAAAATCACCTACTAGGTAAGGTATGTGGTTTGGACCAGTTTTTCTTGGAAATAACTGGTAGTCTAGCTGGTAAGTACATCCAAGTTCAAATATCAGCTTAGCATTTGTATGACAGTGACACAGAAGGTTGGATAACTGTCGTCTTTGGCAGTTTATATTCTCTCATGTATTGAATAGTAAGTATAGTGAGGCTCTGTATCTTCTTCTTGGTGTTTTTGTAAATTTTGAACAGTTACTAAGTTTTCTTATAAAGACAAATCTAACACGTTAGTCCTCTGTATCAATAAAAAAACAGGTCTTTAAACAACTTTTTATAAAACTACTGAATACTCTTCATAAAATATACCCCACGCAAGAAAATTTTGATGCCAATACATCCGAAGACTATTTTACTTTAGATGTGGACCTTCAATGTATCAAACTGGGTCTCAGAAATATGTCTGATGTAGTAGTGCCTTTTATATTATAATCTAAGTACCTGCTTATAATCCTGGTTCTGCTACTCACTACCTAAGTGACCATTAGCAAATCAACTATTTAACTTCCCTGAACTTCAGCTTCCTTATCCGAAAAATGAAGGGACTGGTCTCAATGCCTCACTGGACTTGCCACTTCTTAATCCTCAAAACTCTGAATCAATACATGGTAAACACTAAGCCTGTTTATCTAAGCATTAACAACATTAATGACAGCATACTACTTCACTTTTTGCTGCTGCTATTTCTAAGATGA
>VMDR010011614.1:0-28142 GCA_007922815.1 Macrotus californicus | reverse complement strand
AAAAAAATAGGACTACCATGTGATCCAGCAATTCCACATTGGAGTACATGTATCTAAAGGAAACAGAATTATTATCTTGAATTATACCTGTACTCCCATGTCCATAGCAGCATTCCTTACAATAGTTAAGGGTTGGAAACAACTTGTTGAGGATGAGTGGATCAAGAAAATGTGGTATGTGTCTACAATGGAATATTATTCAGCCTTAAAAAAGAAGGAAATCCTGACATTGGCCACAGCATGGATAAAACTTAAGGGCACTATGCTAAGTGAAATCAGCCAGACAGAAAGAAAAGCACTGCATGTTATCACTTATACGTGGAATTATTTCAAGAATAAGTTGAACTTATAGTAACAGAGAGTGGAAAAGTGGCTGCCAGGGACTGGGGGTTGGAGGTGGGGACAGGAAGAGGTTGGGAAAGGGTATAAATGTTCAGTTACAAGATGAATAAGGTCTGAGGATCTAATACATAACATGGTGACAATAATTGATAACACTGTGTTATGTAACAGAAATTTGCTAAGAGAGAAGAACTTAAATGTCCTCATACACAAGACAGAATATTTGGGAGGGATGTAAATGCCCTTATTGTGACTAAATGTTACGAGGCACATTCTGGAGTTATGTCATAGCGCGGTCCTTTGAACTATGGCATGCAAAAACTGGTGTCAACACCAGTAGGCTGTGGCCTGAGTGGCATTCGGTATCACGGAGCATGAATTACAAGCCACCACAGAAACAGCCACAGCAGAAGCTGCCCCTGTTGGAGTTACAGGAGCGCCTTGCATCTCATCTGTCTTCTCAGACAACGTGGCACTGGGCCGCTGGTGGCTCCTCCTGGTGAGGGTGAAGGCTGTGACATCTGGCTTCCAGTACTTTGATGTAATCTTCTCTTCTTTTCCCTTTGCCTTTTCTCTGAAAAAAAAAAAAGTGGCTATGAAAACATCTATTGAAGGGGAAGATGACATAAATCATTGCAAATGAAAATGAACCAGTTAATGGACAAAAGAAGCTGATCTGGAAACCAATGGATGGTATTGTGTGTAAAAGGAAAAGTCACACTCATTAAAAATAAAACTTTCTGTTTTTGTCTTATGTTTTTTGTTTCGTATTTATTTTTTAGGACATATGATAGTATTCTGTGTATTTGATGAAAATAAGGATTATTTTATAAAAACTGAGTGAGAGGCATAAAGGAAGACCTTCTAAATCTGGAGTCTCCTAAGATGGATAGAGTGAAATGTACTGAAGCTTAGAATAGGGATCTAAACAGAAATGATCGATATCATATGATTATTTTATCATGGCATAGAGTGGTCATGAATAGTGACAGAAAATGTAGGAACTTGACCTTTAATCATGCCAGAAGGTTGTTTGTAAGACTTAGAACATTTCATATGCCAAAAGAACATGTGTTTTTTAGACTAGGAGTTGGTGATATGAGCCGACAACTCTGGGTTCAAATTTAGTGTAATTTTTTTTTGGTCAAGAAAAGAGACATTTTCAACAGAAATAACTGGCTCATGATACATGAATACTTAATCTGAGGCCTATTTTAATACCTCAAGTCTAAATGAATGAAAACCATATGTATTACATATTCCTTCAAATATCCAAGTAGGGAAAAAAAAGAGACTACGTGTTTGACAAAATGAGAGTGTATTTCAAATTACTGACGCCCACACACACTCCGGTTTGTTTAGCCATTCCAAATGGATTTCATGCTTCTATTTGTGGAATTTGTTTTCTGTCATTTACATACTATTAAAAATTGTCTTTTTTTAGGAGCACTATGAACATGGTTTTAGGTTATTTAAATAACCTAAAAAAATCTCCTTGTGTTTTTTTCCTTTTTTAATCCTCACCCAAGGATATGATTATTGATTTTAGAGAGGAAGGGAGAAAGAGAGAGAGAGAGAAACATCAACTGTTTCCCTGACTGGGGATCAAACGTGCAACCCAGGTATGTACCCTGACCAGAAACCAAACCCACGACCTTTTGATGTACAGAACAATACTCCAGCCATTGACACACCAGGCCAGGGAGTGTGATGTTAAAACTAAAAGGGATGGAAATAGCTTATTTAAAACACAAGGTGTTTCGGAGTGTTTTAACTGATACTCTCTCCCTGTTAATAAATCTATCACTCTTTCATCTTCTTCAAAGTCCACTTATAAGTGTATTTATTATCCTTTCCTGATAATTTCACTCCCATGACAGATACTTTTCTCAGGTTACATCTGTACTTAGGACCCTTTTTTTCCTTCAGGTCTTTCTTTGGTCTTCCAGTTTGAAAAGCATCCTCTGTTCTATTACTGAAACACTCCCTAAAATATTACTACCTCCAGTAAAGCTCTTAAAGCCACTTAGAAAAAGAGATGGTACTTTTATGGGAAGTATCTAAAAATTTCATCTGTGTAAGAGTTGGTGCTGCCATGGAGAGACTCGTGGTTCGTTTCTGAGATTCAAAAGTACTCATCCTAGTCTCAGAAGCCATTAAGCAATTTAGAACAGGGTGCACCTCCTCGTTGTTCAAGAATCATCTGATGAACACCTAGCCCCTGACAAAAACAGATTCGGGTTGAGAGCTGTGTTGGCCCAAAGACACATTAGAGGTGTAGATCTAGAATCTAAGGTGAGAACAGTGCGGATGCAGCATCTTTTAAATGCTTGGTTATGGGGGAGTAGAAAGTCCTTTTCTGAATGTGGCTGTGGCTGAGGATCTTCACCACACAAGTGCTTGTCACTGAGGCCAAACGCCACCCAGAAATTTCTGACATAGTCAGCTTGGGTCAATGTGCAGAACTGTGGCCACATTGTCTCTCTAAAACCCACATATTCAAAAACAAACTAGGAAAAAAAACAAATGTCTTTCATTTGACATAAATATTAAGTCTTAAGGGAAAACAAATGTATCCCTGTGTTCAAGTGGTACAGATTTTTGCAAAGGCTTTAGAAATCATTAATCAGATACGATAGCCCAGTTCTTATACATGCATGGTACCATAAGAAATAAACTCTGGTCAGGACCCACTAAATAATTTTTTTCTACTCCTTTCTCCTGAAATAAGAATTTAAATTATCTGAATTCCTTACTACATAAAAAAAGTATAAAGAATAAATAAGGGTCCTTCTACAATAATTGGCTTAATTTCTGATGAGATGCCATTCTAAGTCTTACTTAGCAGAATCTCAGGTAATATTCTTCTGATTAACATAGAAATATGTTAACTTTTTCCATAAGAGTCCAGAATAGGATTTTATTCAGCTTATGAGAAATAAAGGTGGAAGTTGAAATACAAAAAGTAATGACATCTATTCACTTGTCCAGTTTATTATTAATTGCTCTTTCTGTATTTATAGTTATAAATATTCTGATCTTGAAACTGAATAATACGTTTTGAAGTCCTATTTTCAAGTACTGATTCTACGAACCACCCTGTGAATGATCTAAACCTAGTCACCTTTGTCACCTTGCAAACATTTTTTTCAAAATCTTTGCTTTCATAGAGCACATTTTCCTGAGGTAGAAAATATGCATAAGAATAAAAATATTTGCCTCATGGTATCATTGTAAGAATCAAGTAAAGGATGTTTGTGAAAGAGTTCAGTTAATTTTTAAAAGACAATATTAACAGTTGTGTCAAAAAAAAATTCAACTGAGGAAATTTTAAGGGTCCTATTGGCTTTACTGGGTGATTCAGGAATCAGGCAGCATCCAGTCTAGCGGATAGAAGAGACCTCCAGATGCTTTGAGTACCAGCTACCACAGGATACATAAAATATGCTCAACCAAGACAGCATTTTCTTTAATTTACATCGGTAAATATTTATATGGTAGATTAGTTGTTCTTAACATAAATAACAATCAATTTTTTAAAGAACCAAAATAATTTGGATTTCCTATTTAAAAAACAAGTCCATCTGTTACTCCTTTCCCACGTAAAAAGGTATATTCGTTTTGGACAGGTAAACTATTGGATGAACATGTTTTTATTAAAACCTTCAAGCACTTCTTTTGTTTTTCTCCATTTGGCTATTTAGTCATGGTAATTGAGGTATTATAAATTAAGAATCAATTTGTCTTTCTTTAAAATAAATATACTAACATATTTAATGAGATATCATGAATAGGCCCCATTGGGTTCTGGGAGACATATATAAAATCTGATATAGTCCCATCCCACAAGTCTCTTAGATTTCAAGATTTTATGCCGAGGATTAAAATAATATGGGTAACTATTAAAAAGACATCTTGGTTAGTATGCGGAAAAAGGGGGAGGAAAATCAACTGTGGCAGTGCTATTGTAAGCACAAGAAAGTCAAAGTAGTGGCATTGGCCTTGGCAAAACGGAAATCCCTGTAACCTTGACGAGAGCCACTTCAGGGGAGCCGCGGCTTGTGAACTCCCAGCAGCACTCGGTTGAGGAGAGAGTACAAGACGAGGAAGTGGAGTCTGTAAAACACATCTTCGCAAAAGTGATTAAGTATCTTAAAAAATATCCTGCTAAAATATTATCACCTTCTGCTTGATATATTTGCATGATCCCCAAAACACATGTTTTAGCACATCCCCAAAACAACGTGTTTTAAAGCAATGTGTTTTCCAAGTTGGAAGGAACTTTAAAGATGATCTAGGCCAACCCTTTCATTTGACAGATGGCTGAAATGAGATCTAGGGAATTTAACTAGCTGCAGAACCAGAGCCAGATGCCTAACTTGCAGTTGCCGTTCTTTTCACTATCCTACCCTGTTACTAAAAATAGCATTTAGTGAGTGCTTACTAGGTGCCAGATACCATTCCAAGAGCTTTACATATATTCACTAATTTAATCCTCATAATAAACTTGTGAAGAGCGTACTATTAAAGTCTATTTTATAGCTAAGAAAACTAAGGCACTGACTATTGAAGTATCATGTTCAAGGTCATACATCTAGTGAGTTCTGCAGAGCCAGATTTCAAAACCCAGGTAACTGAGTTTCAGGGGGCCATCTTCTTAACCGCGATGCTATCCTATTTTTATTCCATTTAGTTCTAATCCTTAAGACTCTACTTAAAATGAATATCTGCATACTTTACTGTGTTCAGCTTCTGAGGTCTCATTACATATCTAATCCCTTTTAATGTTAGTACATCCCACCATTAATTACCCTGTGTAGAAAATACCGTTTATGTCTAAAGTTCTGCTTGAGTATTCTTGATTGTTATTCATTTCTACTCATGGTAGAAGTAACTGCCATACTGGCACAGCAACGTCGCTCATTGACACAAGCTTCCTGTGAAACTGCTTTGTCATGGACAGGTCACCATAAGAAACCTGTTTGTGGAGATAACAATGCAAGACATCGTTACTCATGTGTGTGCTTGCCTGTCTCTGAACTTCACTTCTGTCTGCTTACTCACTGCATCACTTCTTCCAACATTTATATCATAAAAGAAGTAAGATCTTTTGGGGAGAAACTTCAGAGCATCAACTGCATGGTTCTAGGCAATAGAGATTCAAAATTGTGTTCAAGAGTAAATGTAAAGAGGATTTTCTCTTTTTTTAACCTCTTCAATAACGCAGGGCAATTTCAAAAAACAATATTACTTCTCTCGTGGCCCTTACTTTTTTAAGATCAGAACTTCAAGATCCAACTAGATTTTCCTTGAGATTTACCACAGTCCCCCTTCACAGCTGCGGTCTCAAAATATCGCTTCCATTTATTTTAGCCCAGGGAATAACTGCTTGGCAAAACCACAGAGTCAATCAGACTCAAAATGCTCCAAATCCTTCCTGCTTTGCAGTTTTCCATCTATAGATCAAAAGGTTTTATGCCCGTCAGCAATTTTTCAAGTGCATTTGCTCCTTGTACCCACAACTTCCATTTGAAGACTCTTTCGCTGACTTCTCTGATGAAGTTGTCCGCTTGCCAGGAGAACATTAATGCAGAGGTTTCAAAGGGGCCTTCAGGTCCTCTTTGACATTGACCTGATGTTTCAGATAATGCCCAACTTCAGTTCTGGAGAAACCCCCTTTCTTTGCACCGGGGCAAAGGGATTGGTTTCCATTGGGTGCAAACTGTGAGATAATAGGGACAAACCATAAGTGAGAAGGTCATTTCAAAAGAGAATTAAACATGCAGTAGAATTCACCGCAATCTACCAACATAATGTCATGTCATTAACACAGGATTTAAGAGTAGTTTTAAGATCGTGTATGTGCAGTGGGTTTGAAAAAACTTGGAAAAAAGTTTTTCTTACTCCTCTTTTTTTTTAAAACTCTGAGTTTATTTCAATAATCACTATTGCCTTCTTTTAATGACAGGAAATACAATACATGTAACAATAGACCTGGAAAAAAACTCTGAAATTCTCAAGGGTGATAATCTTTTGGAAAAATTTAATATTCATGAATTACAGGAAAGTGACGGGAGCCGACATATCATTTTTTTGTTGTTGTTTCAAGTGTTCAACTCTTTGCTACAGCCAAACCAGGCCTTATAATAAAATCATGCTAACTTTTAAAAGCAGGGAGGGTAAACACATGTTATTGAGACTTTATAACCTCAACAATAATGAACTTAGTGTGTACATTTCCATACCTTAAGCTCACACTGTCTTCATGTAAAATTCCCATCTATTTTATAATTGTTTATTGAATTTATCGAGGTGACACTGATTAATAAAATGATATGGGTTTCAGGTGTACAACTCTACAATACATCATCTGTATATTGTGTTGTGTTTTCAACACTCCAAATCAAGTCTCCTTCTGTCACCATTTATGCCCCCTTTCTTCTACCTCCCCCACCCACTTTCCCTCTGGTAATCACCACACTGTTGTCTGTGTCTATGAGAGATTTGTTTTTTCTTTGCTTAATCTCTTCACCTTTTCACCCAGACCCCAACAGCCTCCCCTCTGACAGCTGTCAGTCTGTTTCAGTTTATTTTGATTGTTGGTTTATTTTGTTCATTAAATTCCACATGTAAGTGTAATTGTATGGTACTATTTTTGAAAGCATCTTTTTTCTTTGTTTCATCAAATCACAGTATTTCTATACTAAAAAATGAGATTGAATGAAATTTGGCCTAAATAACTTTCTTTAATTTCTGTATTTGTCCTAAATCAGCACACCAAAGGTCAGATTCAATATTTGACTGGTAATGCGTGAGCTTGCTAATTTATTTGTTGAGTGTTCATTCTGTACCACACAGCATTTATAACTTTACAAAATGTAGAGATAATTTTCTGCTTTTCTCAAGAGTTCCCATTCTAAGAGTGATAAATTAAGCAGATCTAGACCAGTCTTTTGTCCATTTTTATGTTTTCTTCCTGCCTTTAGGAGAAGTATAGTTTCTGAAATGATGGGTACTTTGAGGGGAAGAATTATATGAAGAAGGAGGGAATGCTGATCAGTACGAACAGCAGGGTTTAGCTTGGCAGTGTGGCAATTTACTTCACAAGGAGACAGAGGGTGCCTCTCAATTTTATTTACTGTTCTTCCAGGAAAAGATATAGAACTTTGGATTTTTTATTTTATCTTAGTGACATAGGAAAGCAAAAAAAAATGTGTTCACAGGACTACTTTGACAACATGCAATGTTCTCATGGAGGTACATTTTTTGATTGTTTGACGGACTTGTGAGTCTATAAAAGTACAAGAAACTCAAGTTTACAAATAAAAGTTTAAAATCATAAAGGTTAATCTCAGCAACAAGTGAGAAAAAGATGGAGTTTGTCAAATGTCAGATGGGAGTGACCCAAATTAATTGCTGATTACCCCAAAACATGTGTATATATTTTTAGCAATTAGTGGAAAGATCAATAGAAAACATATATATTTAATTAGCCATATGGTTTGTTTTACTAAATTGAAACTGCATGTCTCTCTCACTGCGCTGGGCTTTTGGGACTTCACAAGTTCTATCTATATACATACTTATGTTTCATTCCTTTTGATTATTCAGAAAAGCAAGCAGAATTAGCATAATATCTAAATTATATTTAGCTACTTTGCTAGAAAAGTGATTTAAATATAGCAGAGGTAGCCCTGGCTGGTGTGGTTCAGTGGATTGAGCCTGTGAACCAAAGGGTCACTGGTTCAATTCCTAGTCAGGGCACATGCCTGGGTCGCAGGCCAGGTCCCCAGTAGGGGGCGTGCAAGAGGCAACCACACATTGATGTTTCTCTTCCTCTCTTTCTCTTTCCCTTCCCCTCTGTCTAAAAATAAAATAAATAAAATCTTTAAATATAGCAGAGGTATTTTCATTATTTACATAGTAAGAAGTCTGGAAACTTTATTAGTTTCAAACTCTTTTAATACTTTTCCATACTATAGGTAATATGTTAGACCAATGATTTCAATAATATTGGCTAACTCAGGTTCAGTAGTCAGATTCTATAGAGTTGACTATCAGTTTAATCGAAAGTCTAAGAAATCTCTGACGTCGTGTACATCTTTTCCCTGTGCCCAACAGAAGCAGCCGTGACCGTAACAACTATTTAATGAAGCCTTGTAATTAAGAATGTATTTTCCTATTCATGAAATATTTGTCTCCTCTGCTCTAAAAGCCTCCCAAGAAATGTGAGAAAGAGAACTTGCATTTTTTTCTGAAACTAGTCATCAGCCTTGTCTCTATAAAATGCCAGCCCGGTCCCCTTCCCTTGGTTAGGGCTCCATGTAGGTCTCTGGTGGCCAGACTCATCGATACCAGCTTTGTCTCACTTACAGAAGCAAAGATGCTATGTTGGTATAATTAGTTAGGTGGTCCTTCCTATCAATCATTTTCTTCCTTTTCTTGATATTGTATCCTTTTTCTCCTCTAAAAAAATTACCAATCATAATATATTGCCCTTCCCTTTTCAGGAGGTTATTTTGAAATGAAGTTTCTCAGGCAAGAAAACCCAAATATCACAACTCTCAGATTTCATTAATCACTTTTATTTAGAAAAATAAATGATGATACCTTCTCTAGCAAATCAATAATGCTCAGTCAGGCATTTATTTTCCAGGACGAAGGTGAAATCTTATAATTCAAAACAACAATGAGACTCATGAGAATCAGACCAGGAGCTCACTGTTGACTCTTGGACATCTAGGACAGTTTACTTGAATAGCTCTGCCTTTGATTAGTTCAAGGCTATGGTATCTTTTTTTTTCTAGCTTCTTCAACAACTATAATTAATCACAGAATTTTGGCATCAATCTTTCCACCAAGGCCATGAATACCTTTTGAATGAATGATGATTTTTTGTGTGTGTGTTAAGTCTTTCTGCCCTAAGGCTATCAAAATTTCATGGTTGAGTTTCTCCACATTATTCAAAGCTTTCTTTCAACTTTGGCTAAAAACAACATGACAGGACAAGATTCATTATGTGGGTCTATGAGTTAATCTGCATTCAAACACTTGGTGATTATAGCACTTTAACCTGTTCATCAAAGCACTGGGCTTTTGGAGAAAGGGTCTCCGAAAGCTGTATCTATAAGAAGGGTAGAAAAGACTGACTTGATCAGAGCGTTTGGGCCAGACAGCCGTCCACTCACATAGACTTTTGGGACTAGGGTTAGCCTCTCACAGAGCACCTGGGTTTATGAAATGGGCAATGAGAGACAAGAAAATCAGAACTTAGTATGCTATTTTTATTATTCTGGGGTTCTATTTCTATATTACCAAAGGATCAAGGGAGTTTTCAACTCTTCCCATATTGATATCTAGAACTTGTTACCCAGCTAGTGTGGCAGGAATTATCTGCTGATGGAGATTCAGCATTCTATATGTGGCTTTCAAATGTATTCTTTGTGTCAACTGGCTCTCTACCCTCCCATTTCATCTTCTTGCAATGGAAACCAGCTGAAACCGCCCTCCTGATGTTAATCTCTTTGCGCATGACAAGAAACATCACAATTATTGCTGTTTCCACTTTTTTATTTTCTGTTTCCCATCTTCCCTGAACCACTCCTGAATTCCTTCTTTTTTCTTCCTCCCTCCTTCCTTATCTCCCCTGTCTCCCTGCCCTGCTCCATCATGCTCTGTGCCTGTTCTAATCTTCAGTTGGCATGGGGACTCCCTGCTTCCCCAGAGACTTCCCAACATAAAGAAGTAGATGATAGAAGAGAAAGGGCAATATAGTCAAGCAATTTAGGGATTTTCTAGCTTTTGGAGAAAGTTCAAAAGAAAGTTGCAAAGCCTATGGGAAAGGTTTAGAGAAAATAAGATAACCTTATTGATCTAGAGCTAATGGGGACTAAAGATTGTTTTATAATACACATTGAATTAAAGTCCCTGAAAGAAAAAAACAGATTAGTTCTCAAAATAATGATATGTTGGAATACATGGTCTAATTGACATAAATTCTGCATCATTGTGATAAAAAATATTCTGGTGAATAGGAAGAGGTAAAACCAGATCCAAACAAAATGAATCATCATATATGAAAATGACTGCATCAAAGACCAAGCAAAAGAAATCCTCCATAGGAATACTTGGTCATCGCCTTTTAACATCACTAATTTGGACAATTGTTTCAGTGCCTAGTTAATATGATTTTGCAAGGATTTCTAGGTCTGTGTTGTTTACCTGACCATGTGGATTATTCTCACTCATTATTTTTGTTGTTCTTTCTGTTATGTGCCAGGTGCTTGGGACATAAGTATAGTTTTAAAATTAATTGACTATCCCCTTGTACCAGGCCCATATCAGATGCTTTATATTGGTTAATGTAATTAATCTTACCCTGAGACGTAAGTTGGCTCATCCCCGTTTTTTAAAGGATAAAAATGAGGTTCGGGGTGGTTAAACAACAATATCACATGCTGTTAAATATTAAGCCTAGACTTCGATTCAGGCCTGTCTGACGCTATTGATCAGGTGTTTCACCAACTGATTATATTTACTCTAAGTCCATGATCAAAAACTATGGTGACCTGCAAAGAAATTTGGGGTTTTTAGCATCAAGTCCTGGGAGGCTGAAAGATACACAATATAAAAGGTAGGGGTTGTAGTTTTCAGGTCAAATGATGTAACAGGGTCAACAAATCAGGAAATCTTCACTCACTGACCTTAAATGACTGAACCTTTGAAATGGCGTGACTAATTCGGATCATCTTTCCGGGAACAAGGTAGAGAACAATGAAGGTTACTTAACTAGCTAAGGCTCAGCCTACTACCTTGATTTCCTTAACAGTTATAAGGAGCCTGCTACACACAGGGCAATGTCATAGACAACGGTGATACAAAATAAAGAAGAAATGATCTCAGACTTCAGGGTCTTTTTAGCCTCAGGGAAGGAGTGCAAATAAATTTTATCAAATATAAGTAATCATTGGTTTGAAGATGCCACCAAGGAAAAAAGGTGTCAAATAAACTATGTCATGCCATCAATTGTAAGGTTCGAATGTGCATATTAGAATCAAATAGAGTAAGTAACATGCTACACATGAATGCATTGGCAGTGCTGGTGATGAGGATGGGGAAAGAGGAGAATCAGAAAAATCTTTCCAAAGCGACCTTTAGATTGAATTGGTAAAGGTGAGGTGGTGAGTAGGGGGTGGTGTGGAGAAAAGGTACAAAGGATATTCCATAAATGAACTAGACTGAGTGAAAAAGCATGGCTGTCTAACTGGAAGACAGCCTGGTGTGCCCTGGGTGGTAAGTAGGGAGGGGGCTGGACCATGCCTGGAGGACTAGGAAAGGGGCCATGATGACTGGGAAAAGGTCACAATATGACTCCTGAGGTTCTGGTCAGAAAAAGGGATCTTGAAAACATACTAAGGAGTTTGCTTCAACCTATTGTAGGCAATAGGAAGCCATTGAAGAAATTCAAGCAGGAAGTCAAGTCTGTCTTGACATTTTGTTCTTCATCCTGGGTACATCCTTCCAGTCCTTCCAGGGGGGGGGCTTCACGGACAGCTGCTTTTTACATCAAACCACTGTCTCCTCAAATCTCAAGCAACCTGTTTTCCCTGCTGCGCTTCTAGAGCCGTGAAAGTGTGTGATTGTCCCAATTTCTGGTTCAAAGGTTTGCTGTAAGATTCCAGTAGTTTACATGCTTTCCCTCCTCTGAGCCATATTATCTGACTTATCTTGGTTCAGATCTTTGGTCTTTGAAAAGTTGCTCATTTTATTTTATTTTTTTTAAAGGCCCATGTCAATGGTCCCTTGTCCTAGGCACTGTTTCCTGATCTCCCAAGGAGACAGCAGCTCACCATGATTATTTGAACCCCATTTTATATTTCAGGTCTCTCCTTATTGACCCTCTCTTGATTTATATTATATTATGGGGCATATTTTCACTCTCAGACTGAGCTGTTTGAGTGTAAGGATAGGGTCTTAATGTATTATTAATTCTATATTAGCATCTATTCTGAGCTCAGGCTAATGGAGATGACATAACACATAATAAGACACAACTCTGCCCTGAGTCTGAGGAGCAGCAGGAGGAATAATATGCCCCTAGGTATGCTTCTCCAGCCTCCTGGGCGTCCCCCAGTGGCCCTAGTCTCTGATATTCACACCCTTGTGTGGTATAAATACAAGAATACAATGTCTTCCCACATTCTAGCAGGATTGGCATATGTGATCAATAGAATACAGCAAAAGTGATGGTATGTCACTTCTGAAATTAGGTTATAAAAGAATGTGACTACTAGCTTGGGCTCTCTCTCTTTCTTAGATCACTTGCTCTGGGGGAGCCAGGTGCCATGTCATGAGAATATGCAAGCATCTGTAGAGGTACACGTCACAGGAAGCACACACTAGCCTGACCACAGCCAGGGACACAAGTTATCCCTTGCAGGGGTGTCCAACCCACAACCCACACGCCACATGCAGCCCAGGCTGGCTATGAATGTGGCCCAACACAAAATCATAAATTTACTTAAAACATTGTGAGATTTTTTGTGTGATTATGTGTCATGATGTACTTAATGTGTGGCCCAAGATAACTCTTCTTCCAGTGTGGCCTAGGATGCCAAAAGGCTGGACACTCCTGCTAGGTGAATCCACTGGGAGCAGGTGGCCACAGCCCTGGCCAACAATTTGACTGTGATGTCAAGGGAGACTTTGAATCAGGACCACCCAGCTGTACTGCTCCTGGTCCTTAACCCTTAGTCGCTGGGGGACGATGGTTATTATTTTATGCCTCTAAATTTAGGGGCTTGTCTTGCTAACATACATTTAGCAAATGTCATTCCAATAAGTGGAGGTTTTAGGTAGACAGCAGAAAAGAGAGTAGAGTACTCAAGGTTAACAAACACCGGAAATTACAATCAGATTTCTAATTTAAAGATGTGTACATTGTAATTTTGCCTTAGCTTAATTTTAAGATAGATCTGTGTCACAGTTCAGAGTTAGTATTCAGTCTTTAGTGCCTAAATGTATAGTGATCTGACACGTCCCCTAAAAGAGACCAGAAGAAAAGAGGAGTGGGCTGGCGGAGAGAGGGCTGAGCTCGATTTCTCCCTCTAAGAACCAAGTTTGTGCTCCAGCTCTGTCACTTACCATTTGTATCAATGGGGAATTTATTTAATCTTTTAAATCATAGCTTCCACAACAGTAAAGGGGATATAATAAATCATGCTCTACATATCTTGAGGATTTAATGAGTCAGTATGTGCAGAAGAACTTTGTAAGCAGCAAGACAGATTCCTGATAGAAGGTGCTTTACAAACTGGGATGCTGACGTGTTATTGACTCAACAGACCCCTTTTACTGAGTCCATGGGGAGATGGCTCTTTGACAGCACAGAGAGTCTCCTCTGAAGAGACATGTGGCCTGCTAGTAACTTGGGCACCAGGCGAGTCTGTGCCAACCAAAAACTTCCCTGGTTCATTCCAGGCTTTTCAGTCTCTGGCCCTACGTAACAAACTTGATTTTCAGAGAAAGGCACCATAAAGAGTTAAGAGCATACATTTTGGCCCTGGCCAGTGTGGCTCAATTAGTTGGAGTATCGACCCATGCACTGAGAGGCTGCTAGTTTGATTCCTGGTCAGGGTACGTACCGAGGTTGTAGATTGGATCCCTGGTCGGGGCAGGTACATGAGGCAACCAATCAATGTTTCTCTCTCACATTGATGTTTCTCTCTCTCTCTCTCTCTCTCTCTCTCTCAGCAATGAAAAAAATATCCTTAGGTGAGGACTATTGTAAATAATGCTGTAGTCAAGGCGGGGGTACTTGAGATAGTGGCTTCATTTTCTTTGGATAGGTACCCCCAAATAGAATTGCTGGATCATATAATAGTTCTATTTTACTTATTCCTTTACTTTTTTAATTTTAGAGAGAAGGGGAAGCAGGGCGGGAGAGAGAGAGAGAGAGAGAGAGAGAAAGAAGGGCTTGTTGTTCTACTTTTCTATGCATTCGTTGGTTGACTCTTGTATGTGCCCTGACCCAGCATCAAACCAGCAACCTCAGTGTTGTTGGGATGACACTCTAACCAACTCAGCTGCCTGTCCAGAGGCTGATAGTTCTATTTTTCATGTTTTGAGGAACCTCCACACTGTTTTCCATAGTGGCTTCATCAATTTACATTCCCGCCAGTGGCACTTGTGCTCCCCAGCACTTGTTATCACTTGTCGTTTTGATAAGAACCATTCTAACATGTGGGAGAGATTTTATTTCACTACGGTTTTGACTTGCATTTCCCTGATGATTGATTAGTGATGTTGAGCACGTTTCCATATATCTGTTGTCCATTTGAATCTATTCTTTGGGAAAATGTCTATGTAAGTCTTTTGCCCATGTTTAATTAGATTATTTGTTTTTTTGCTATTGAGTTCTGTGAGTTCTTTATATAACTTGGATACTAACCTCTTGTGGAAATATGGTTTACATACATTTTCTCCCGTTCTATAGGCTGCCTCCTCATTTTGTTGATTATTTCTTTTGCTGTGCAGAAGCTTTTTAGTTTAACATAATTCCACTTGTGAGAGGGTATAATCTTAGCAGCTCCCTCCAGCCCTGAGACATTTCTAGACAGGACTCAGCTCTGAGCCAAACTGCAAGTACCTAAGGAAGTACATGGCTCTGCCCTAAGTGCGGGGGGCAGAGAGGGGGCCCACAGGGAGAATCTGGGGACACATCACAGCATCCACTACAACCACTAGAATGCGCATGTTCTTCCACACCTGAGAACTATTGTAAAGGAAAACACAATGTTTTGTTTACTCAGGCATTCCAACTAATAGTAAATAAAAGTTTAATTACCAAGTTTCAAGTCATTAAAATACAACAAATATGCTTAAAGTCAAGGTCATATGAATTATAATTTTCTTTCTGGCTGATAGAGATGAAGAAAGAAATGATCCAAACCTCATGGAGTCTTAGGAACAATTTTTATTAGTAAGGAGAAGCACAGAGGTACACATTAATAGCTTCCTGTGTGACAGATAATAGAAAACTGTTTTATCTTACCAGCATGGGTGTCCAACCCATGGCCCGTGGCCCACAGATAGCATGTGGCCCAGGATGGCTATGGATAAGGCCCAACACAAAATCGTAAATTGACTTAAATTTTTTTTTTTTGCTCACCAGTTTTCGTTAGTGTTTGTGTATTTAATGTGTGGCCCAGAGACAACAAAAGTTGGATACCCCTGTTACAGTAATGCTTAAACATTTTATTTATTTTTATTGATTTACTTTTAATCTCACCCAAGGATATATTTATTGATTTAAAAGAGACAGGAAGGGGTGGAGGGGAGAGAGAGAGAGACATTGATGTGTGAGGGAAACATCAATTTGTTGCCTCCCGTATGTGCCCCAGCCGGGAAGGAACCTGCAGTAAAGGTGTGTGTCCTGACTGGGCGTTGCACCAGCAGTCTTTTGGCGTATGGGACCATGCTCCAACCAAATGAGCCACCCCACCAGGGCTCACTGAAACGTTCGACTTGTTCTATCACTGTGCTGGCCTCTGTGTCTTCTTTTGTCTCTTGGTTGCTTATCCAAGACTGGTCACAGGTGCCTCTGAGATGCAGGCGTTTAGATGGGGGCTCTTAGCAGAGTTCTTGGGTAGATAGGTGGGCCATGAGGGCCACTGAAAAACTCCCTGAACTGGAAGATCCCTTCTGCTTCTCTCTCAACACCTGTGCTACATTCCATAGGATCTTTTTTTTTAATGTATTTTTCCGTTACCGTATTGTATTTGTTTCAGGTGTACAACATAGAGATTAGACATGCATGTACCTTACAAAGTGATCATCTGGTAGTGACCATTTACCTAGTACACATCTGACACCACACGTAGTTATTACATCGTTATTGACTATATTCCCTAGGCTGGACTTTACATCCCTGCGACTTTTTTTTTAAATCCTCACTTGAGGACATTTTTTTCATTGTTTTTAGACAGAGAAGGGAGAGAGAGGGAGAGAGAGAAACAACAGTGTCAGAGGGATACAGTGATGGGTTGCCTTCTTGTACACACCCCAACAGGATCGAACCTGCAACCTGAGTATATGCCCTGACTAGGAATTGAACCCGAACCAGCGACCTTTCCAGCTCCAACCAACAGAGCCACACTACTCAGCGCCTTGTGACTATTTTTATAACTGGCAATTTATACTTCTTAATTCCTTTCACCTTGCTGCTGGTTCCCCTCATCCTCAGGGCAGTGGTTTGGCTGGTGTATCAACAAAGGATCTCCTACCTAGCTGCCTTCTACATTCTCAGGAAACTCACACACTCTTTTGCAACAGAAGAGAGAAAGCAGAACACGTCACTGCTGCTGTCCCCACCTGGCTGGCTCTCTTTTCTCCCACTCTAGTGCACTTAAGTCACCGAGTCTACTGCAAGGACAATTCTGGGGCAAAGGGAAAAATCTCACTCATACTGATTTGTGTCTACATGTGAACAACTATCAATTAATCATTAGAACTTGGTATAGTATGCAAGACAGAGGAGGAACTGGGTAAATAATGAGTGAGCAAAGGTTTATCTGTTCAAATATGCTTTACCCCAAAAATTAACTCTTCAAAAATATTTTCTCAAGTTAGAGCTCAAGTGCTCGCTTCCATATTGTGCTCTTTTCATTGAGGAACAACATCTGTTCCCCAACCCCTTTAAATGGCATATTATATACACCAAGACTGCAATTAAGGAACCCGCAGCCTTCTCCTCCTTTTGGACCAATATCATTTCCATGATTTCTTCGTCTTAAGTCTGGGTTTCCAACTCTTTAATCATCTCTGCTCTCTTCTGGATCCAAATGTCCCACTTACTTTTAAAATGTGGAGACCCAAATGGAAAGCTATCATAACAATGCTGTAAAAGTTTGGCAAATTTCAGGGGAAACCAACATCTGCTTGGTCCTTGCTCATTATCTTGCTGCCTTTTCATTAAGGAGTTCTCAGGAAAAGCTATAAAATTTATTTTTTAATCAATTCAATGATTTTCCTTCTACCGTAAGTCTCCCTGTTTGTATGCACACAATTTCTATGTGAAAATGGATTAACAAATGGAGGGCTTTGAACCTCACAAACATACCCCTTTACACAATATTTTAAAATATCCTGCACATACTTTTAGAATCTAAATGCACAGTACTGGTCTTTTTAACTTTTAAAAAAATAATTTTTACACAAATTATTTTTCAAAGTAAAAACATTTTTGTTGTCTTTATTTTAATCTTTTCTATGCTTCTGATGTAGACCTGATGACTAAGAGTTAAAATAATAACTAGTGTTACATAGCACTTACTATATGCCAGGCAAGTGTTTCAGATGTATTAACATATTAACATATTTAATCTTCATAACAATCCAATGAGCCAGGTACTATTGTCACTCCCATTCTTCAGAGGAAGAAATTGAGAGAGAGCCTAAAGGCGTGCCCAAGATAGCAAAGCAAATGAGGTTAGGAGCTGGGATTTGAACAGAAGCTTAGGCCTGGAGTCTATGTTTTTATCAGAACATACTATCTCTTGTTTATAAATATAAACAGGTGGACTGACTCCTTTATAGAGGGTTTTGTTTTATTAGCGGTCATTAGTACACATAAGCAGAGGTTTTCTTTGTGTTTAAAGCTGATTTTTCTACTGTAGTTACTGTGCTCGAATACTGATGATGATTTGACTGAAGAAATGACTCATGGTAGTTTCCTGGTTGGTTTCACTTACTTTTAAATTTGGAAATGTGAACCCTGCAGTTGCTAAATAACGGTGGATCTAATTTCCTTTTGGTCAAGTATTGAGCTCATCTCAGCATCATGAATGGGATGTAACTTCCAGGAGCCCCAGGAATGTGCCCCAAACAGCTGTAATGTCCATCTTAGGCTCCTCACAAATACAGAAGTTGCTTCATCTCCTTGCCCTGAGTATCCTTCATTTCAGAGTCAGTTTCCCAGAACAGATGGTGCTATTGTCACCTCCCAGGTCTCCCTGTGGGGCTTTCAGAAACTGTCCTGCCCTTTCAGAGAACTTTCAGGACCTTTCCAAGAGAACTGTCTGGACTATTAAATTGGTGGTGATGTGTTGAGACCTCAGCAAACTTGTCCCCATTTCAGCTGTTTGGGTTCTTCTTTATATGTTTCATTTAAACTTTGGGGAGAATAATTTCCTTGGAGAAGAAAAAGAATTGTATTCCAATTTATTTTATTTGGACTAATAAATGAACATAGTATTCAAAACTGCTTCAATACCCAATCCCACAAGTAGGTCCTACACCTACTTCAGAGAGAAGTTTATCTGAAAAAACCTGTGGGCCCATCTCCAAACATACCTTTGTCCTTGCCCTCTGTGCATAAGACAGGAAACAATATTTACAATCACATGTGGGCATTTTAAGGAGATTTTAGAAAATGCTCTTTAACCACATCCTAATGTTATAAAATCTTTTTATAACACTAATTGCTCTTAAAAATATGATATGCATGCAGTTTTATGGTATGAACTGCATATATTAGGGAATACTTAAGCAGCATATATATTTCCCAGTGTGCCATAATTTTTAAAGGGCTCAGAGCAAAATAACTGCAACGTTTATCTCTCAGGAAGTAGAATGGGACTGTGGGGGACACAGATGAAGACTTTGACCTTTCATTTTATTCATTTCCTCCAATGTCTGGGTTTCTTTTTAAACGTTGTGCATGTATGAATTTTGTTAGAAATAGTTATCTTAGCAGTGAGATTCTGGGCCATTTTATTTTCATACATTATTCTGTCTTAAACAGAAATATTATTTAAAAATGCAAAGTGCTTCTTAGACTCTCTCATGAAAGTTTTACCAGTTGATGTATTTAGGTAGGTAGTTTGTCTTGGAAAGGGGGAGGTGCCTGTCTTTATCATTTTAGAATTTTAGCACTGAAAGTATTCAGCCTTATTGCTTTGCAATAAAGAACTGAATCTAAATCAAATTAAATGGTTTGTTCAAGCTCAGTGAGTGGCAGAACTAGACTTAGAATCCAGGTTCCCTTCCTCTAGCCAGCACTTCTCCTATGAAACCTTCCCTAAGTCTTTATTATTTATATTTTCAAAATAGCATTATAATTTGCAGCTGTAAAAATTTATAAGTATATTCCAGTCATTTAATTGTACAATAAACCCAAGCTTTAGAAGAGGTATCAATACATGCAAGGGATAAATAAGATTTATATAGGTCGACTGACGGCAACCACGTGAAGTGAAGTGTAAATGCTTGAAGATACACTCAGTTCAAAAATGAAAGCGTTCTTACTTGGGGTAAAACTCACTATTGAGGGATGAAGGACTCTAGGTGAAAATTATGATTTCATGTAATGATTTATATGCTGTTATTCTTCTGTTGGGATTGTAACAGGGCCCAATTAGACCTCATGAAAATTCTTTATTTCTAAATGTCTTCCTATTTTAATAAAAGTTTGGTAGAGTGGAGCCACATGTATTCATTCCTATAAACGCCTTACATACTGTATGTTTCACTCAAGGATTTTTGCAGTCATGAAAAGAAAAAAGAAAAAAAACCTAGGTAACTCTCAGCCAGAAGGCAATAACAAGCATGAAAAATTATCAGCCTTGATACTGAAACCTAATTCAAAGGTTCATCTATTTAATAAAACACCTTAGTAAAAGAGAATGTGAAATCACTGCTTTCTCCTAATGGAATCAGAGTCTTATTATTTCCCTTACTATTTATAGAAAAGCTTAGCTCAGCTCTTGGAATCAGTGAACAGAGATGTAGGATGCTTGGCACATCCTTTCTCTTGGCGCAGCTTATGGAAACATATGGGCTCTGCTCCTTGGACTGCTGACCTCTACCAAGAGGGGGAAACGTTGTCACGGAGAGATAGGATCTTTCTGTATAGACCTCCACAGAGTGGATGTAGCCACACCCACACAATAACAGAGCAGCGAGGCTGTGCTCAGTGAGTATTTGCTGAATAAATTAATCAATCGCTGTTTTCCCTCTCCACTCTAAATCCATAAGTAAAGTTTGAAAAATCTTGAGAAAATTCACTTCAATGTCTTCTCATTCTACTATCTTGAACTGGAAATACATAAAGAAAAATAGATCTTGTATCATTTTAGACCAAATTTTTGAAAAAAAAATATAAAAGAGAAATTGCTACCTATTTGTAGCTGCCTGGAAGTGAAACTTTGTGATAAAATAAATTCTCATTATTTCACCATTATCTTCTTCTTGGAAAAGATTAACATTGCTAGTAACCCTTCTTTGCCTTTTTTCCATTTAATATGTTCTAATAGGATGATAAATTATATAATTTTTATTTTCATTTTTTTAATATGTGAACGCTGAGGCTTTGAAAAATTAAGTACCTGGCCACGCAAAGAAGTTGCCAGGTCGAGGACGGGGCTGGTATGATGGGAGGGAAGAAGAAGCTGGGTAGATGCAGAGGGGCTGAAGCAGTGGCCTGAGAAGCTATTGGCCCTGAGCAAGGAGACAGGTGGAGAGAAGGAGGGCTGACTGTCCAGGAAGGGGAATCAGCACAAAAGGTCAACGTTCTCTCACAGATAATGGGAAACTCACAGGTCATATTCCCGACACAGTAAAAACAAAGCCTAGATATTTTGGTAAAAACATAACATGCCCAGGGTACGACTTTACTAGAAAAGCCATGGAGTAAGAATTAAATATGGGAGAAACATTTTTAAAACTGGGTACCTGTTGGGATAGAAAGAATTCCCAGGGAAGTTAAGGATTAATTCTCTATTCTTTGTCACATCTGGGTACCACTACGAATAAAATGAGAAATATTTTAGGAATTTTCATTTCAACACAAACAAAGGAAAAATGAGAGAGAACTGTGCAAAAATGATCATGTAAAATTAATTGTAGCACCGAAATATCACTGCTGTCATTTAAACTGAAAAACAGCCATTCCAGTATTGCTACGGGAGGCTCCATTTATTACAACTCGGTGTTGGGATGCTGGAGATGGTGGAGGAAGAGAAGAGCTAAATATAAAAATCTTCAGGAGGACTTGGGGAAACCATTAAAATTCACTGGCTCAAGCAGTTCATTAAAACATTTCCAGCCCACTTACTGACGCCGTGGAAAAATTTGGGAACTCACATTTCTCACTCTTGGATGTGGAGTGTTTAAATTACAAGAAGATGGAAAGAAAGGAAACGGCCATAGGAAGGAAAACCATGATTGAGCGACGGCTGATCGGAACATAGTGGTGGTTTTCAGAGAACATCCAGCAAGGATGAGGACGAGGATGATATAAGACTGCAATTCATTTATGTTCCAAAAGAGGAAGAAAAGAGAATTTTCTTAAATAAAGTTTATAAAAATAAAAAGAGACAGTCTCTGTCTAGACTGTATTCATTTATTTATTCATTATTACAATAAATATTTAGTGAGTGGGCTCTCTACGTAATACGCGTGCCTATCAGAGGACCTGAAAAGTCACTGGACCATCCTGAACATGTGGATATCAGATGAAGTGGGAACTACCTTTTAGACATTAGAGTTGCTACCATTTATTGCTCCCCATGTTCTAGCCAGAGGTGTCGAACCCATGGCCTGCGGGCTGCATGAGTCCCAGGTGGCTAGGAATGTGGCCCAACACAAAATCATAACTTTACTTAAAACGTGAGATTTTTTTTTGTGATTACGTGTTGCAATGTATTTAATGTGTGGCACAAGACAACTCTTCTTCTTCTAGTGTGGCCCAGAGATGCCAAAAGTTTGCGCTAAGGCAGTTTACATTCTATTTTATTAAATTATTCTAAAGCTCTGTGAAGTAGCTATACTAGGAGATATAGTGGCTGAGAAAATGAAAGTTGAGAGAGGGAAACTCATCTAGTATACAGAGGAGCCAAGGTTTGAACCTTTTTGCATGCCTGAAAAGTCAAAACTGGCTAGTTTTTGTGTCATACCTATTAAAATGTCTCAGAACAAGTGTTTCAGGAAGTACACTTGGGGAAACAATGTCATAAGTTTGCTAAATTTATGTTGTCTAGAAATACTCAATTTCTGAACCCAGACTTGATTTCATTATGAAGATTAAACTTCTTCATGATCCAAGAACCACCATAAATCTCAGTTTGGTGGGGACGTACTCGAACAGTTATCAGGAATACACATTTCCCTTATTTTAATATATGACATTTCAGTGACACTTTTCCCCCTTGTTCTGCATTGCTCAGTTACAGACCTGTAAGCAGAAATAGGAAATTAAATGTGTTTCATGGAAGATCTTAAATATAAAACAAAAACTTCTCAAAAAGTTAGGATAAGTAAAACTGGAGGTTAATTAGTGTCTCCTTTTTTCCATCCTTCCTACTTCCATTAGAGGTGACTTGAATCATAGCTACGAAAACAGGGCAAGAACATGGCAAGTCCTCTGCTTGTGAACAGGTATTACCTCTGAGCTTTGTAGGGCCAAAATGAACTTCAGCTACCATTTTGTGGAAAATAAGAAAATGAGATCTGGGTAAGAACAAATGCTAAGTTAAGAAGTGAGGGCAGAACCCTAGGCCAGATAAATTCTTTTCATTTATACCTAGAAATCTCTACCCCCCACCATGCCAGCCCACCCCACTTATTTGCACTCAAAATTTATTGCCAGCAATCCCAACCTATAGTATAAAGGTTTTAAAGAAACCATGAACGCAATGAACTCTGGAAATATAGACGTAAATTTAAAAGACAGGTCTCTTGTTGAAGATTATTTACATTAGGTGTTACTGGATATGGAAAATGAATATCATAGCCTTCCCCTTCAGATCCTGAATTAGCTCTGTCATGCCCACCGGAATTCCCACTTGTGAACTTGAAACAAGGCTTGATTTCAGTCTTTACAATGAATACATGGTGGATATACAAATGGCTTCTGAGCCTTTTGATGTTTATTAAGAGGAAGGAGCGGGGAGCTGTTTCCTGGAAGACTATGGGGCACTAGGGAGCATTAAAGAAGGAAACAATGGCAAAGGAAATGTCAGTCTTTTGCACTCATATTTCTGTGAACAATGAATCTCATTAGTTTTGGGGCTTTGAATGGACATGTTATAGGTTCTAGTCTTGTTCTCACTACTGTCTTGGGGACCACACATAATACATCTAAACTTTAGAATTACACTTGAAAGAACAGCCCACATCATACCCACTTTTCCTCATTACCCAATGGGGATACTAGATTGTTTTGATTGCAGACAATATGAAAAGGCTTTTGAAACATTTGCAATTAGAAAATCTATTACAAGGCATGATTGTATCAAGTCATAGTCTTTGCATCCTCCAACTCCTCACATTTATTTATGCTTCTTACAAATAGAGAATACTAGAAAAATATATAGAAGAGAATAATAAACCTCTATATTTATATCAAACAGAAATAGCCTCTGTATAATTTCAATATGTATCTTTACACTCATATAAATATGTATATATTGTTTTTAAGTAAGAATTAAGGGTTTTGTACATTGGGACAAATGGGACTGATTTTTCATTAAGAATTTATTTCCCAAAAAACTTTCTGTTTTTGTCAAACGACTACTCCTATTTTCATTTTTTCTGATGTGAAGGCACAATAATACTTTGTAAGTTTTTAAACAGATTTGATGTGACTCAGACAGTTCACATGTATTATGGGGCATATACCATCCAAAGCCTTGGATTGTTCCAACATTACAGGAAGAGAAGTCACAATAATCTGGACAGTGCCTTACTCAGAAATTCATGCTTGGACTGTCCATCCGACATGGCCTAGTCAGAGTCTCATCTGTTCAGGCGCTTTGCCTTTGGACTTTCAATGATGAATATGGTAGAAGAGCAAATAATAAGCTAGCAATCATCTACCACCTGCAATTTTTGAAGAACTGTGTTAGAAACAAAAAGTATAAGCCATGGTCCCTATAACCAAAACAGTGACTCCTCACCCCTGTCATGTCCTCAAAGAGGTCCCTTAGGAAAATTGCTTCACGCTCAACCTCCCTCATGACACTCAGCATAGATGAAACCATTCAAGGAGAGGTATTTACGTTTCATGTGGTTCCAGACCTGGCTCGTTTCTGTGTTTAGAGTTGTATGTCACGTTTCTAACTTCCCCTCCTCTTTCACTAACAGTTACCAATCCCTTAAGGAGGACACAAAGAAACGCAGGAGGAAGCATTTGTTAACTGAGTATCACGGTCTCTGTAATACTCTATCAGAATGTGCTTAGCACTTTAATACTGTCATCTCATTCCATCTCTACATCTGGTTCTTGATATTGCTATGTTTGGTTAATAGCTATTTGTTTTCAAAATTCCATTCTCCCCTTTATCTTGAGCACAGGAGCTTCCTGTTCTAGATTACACTTCTGTTTCCCATGCTTTTCCCCTCACATCTCATTGGTGAGAACTTAGTCACATGACCTATGGGAAGATCAAAACCTCTGTGTGTACCACTTAAAGAAAATTGCTCATCCGAGATGTCCTCTTTGCCCTCTTTGTACAGGCTGCCTGGGTTTGCTGAGAATCAGCTTTGTAAATGGGGAAAAGGCCTACAGGACAGAAGGAAACTCCTGAATAGCTGAGAGGAGCGAACCACCCACCCTGCTCAGAATGCCCACCTAAAACTGTTCCCTGAGAAGGAAAGATACAGTCCTCTCATTTAAGCCATTGTCCTTTATAAAGGATTGTATGTTGAGGTCTCTTGCTTTCTGCAGCTTAGTCTGTACCTCAACTAACAAAGAATTATTGACCTCATTTTACAGACCAAGAAAAGTCAGGTTCTTTCGAGGAGGTCACTTATGTACTGGGATTTTTCCACCTTCCCCTCCTTGCTCAGCAGAACATATTTCTACGGAAACTCAATGAGCCCCTGTAGAATGAGAATAGAGTAAAACTCCAAACTGAGTAGGCCTAGGACCGGAGAGCACTCAACCCTTACAAGATCCAAGACAAAACTCGCTTGAACCTCTCCATTTCTGGGTCTCAAATGAGCACCTTGTTGTTTAGCAGTTCTCTTCAAGAGGTGTGTTTTCACAGCCCTGGTCGGGTGGCTCAGTTGGATGGCACAGTTGTCCCATACACAAAAGGACTGTGGGGTCAATTCTGGTTAGGGCACATACCTAGGCTGTGGGTTCGATCCCCAGTCAAGGCACATGGTGGGAGGGGGGTAACCGATCAATGTTTCTCCTCCTCCTTCCCCTTTCCCTTCTTCTCCTCTCCCCCCTCGTCCTTCTTCTTCCCTCCAAAATCAGTAAGTATATCCTCAGGTGAGGATTTCAAAACAAAAAGACAGACTTGCTTCCCCAGAAAAGTTTATCCTCATTGTAATAAGTTCAATAAAAAAGCTTTCAGTTTCAGGTTATATGGCATCACCCCGGCCTATTTCAACATCTCTGCCAATGGCAGTGGAGGCGGGACTCTTTCCACGTGGGTTCCTCATCTGTCCCTGTCCCTTAAGGAGCCCATTATTCCTTACCAAAAAAGAGCCCATCATCTTGTTCTACAAAGGCCAAATAATTATGAGTAACACCAAATTTCTGTTCTGCTGACCAAATAGCACAGCCTTGAAAAGATAATCTTCGCAAAATAAGTGAGGAGGCCTCCTCAGGAAATCAATCAGGCAAAAGCCTAGAGAGTAAGTCACGACAAACGGGAAACCAGCTGGAAGAAATCAAACAGGCAAAGCAGGTGCGTGGGCTTGTGTTTGGGAAGATGAAACACAGCATGAGGCATTGCGCATTCACACAAAAGCAATATCTATAACCTTTGTCAGGCTTTGAACTGAGCTAAAAGCATGACTTATTTAAGAAGAGCTGGGAGCTGGGAACTGATTGAACTAAGAGTGTCAAGTCCAATTCTGAAGACGTTTGCTTATGCTTAGTCTGTTTTTATGCGCTTGGAGGAGTGCCAAACAGTGAGTGGCAGATGGTCCTTCATCTAAGAGTGATTTTAAGCGAAGTGAGAGATGGAATGATTGACTGTTTCCCCAGAGTAGGAGAAAGAAGAAAATTTTGCATAAAAATATAAAATGTGTCTGTTGTGTTGGGTAGCTGTAAAACAGGCAAAGGATGAGTAGAACTTCAACAGGCTGTGCCTTATAAGGACAGAAACAATAATGGACCAAATAGCCCTGAATGACTACATCACACATCTGTGGGCACTAAGAAGGGACCAAAGCTCAACACCTGAACCACAGCACCACCTGGAATACATACCATAGGCAACCCAGAGAAGGCTGCCTTGCTGTTACGGAAGTAGATTTAGGTATCACAGATGATTCCATTTTGGCAGGGTTCATGAGGCCAAAAACATTTGCCTCTTTCATTTTGGGCCCCTGACAGTGCTTTGGAAGTTGTAGTCTAAGACTGCAAACACACACACACATACACACACACACACAGTAGTGCCAGGACTCTGATGTCCAGTGACTTCTGGCTAAGATCCCTAGAATCAGCCTCTCTTTATTTCTCATACACACAAAATTAAAAACTAACAAAACCACCAAAAACTTGAATTTGCAGAACCTGGGAGCTTCTTACATCCAACTGCAAGATGGATAGAATTTGATTGAAAAATGCAACTGGGACCCACCAGTGCCAAACCTTTGCAATAGAACTAGCAGCCTAGCTGGAAGAAAGTAGAGAAATCCCCAAACCATTTGTCCTTTGGCTCAAAAACAGCAGAACTATACCATCAAGAGTATTGAGCAGCTGCTCATCTCCTACACAGATTACTGCCTTATGGAGTGATCAAAGAACCTTCTGTGCCTACAAAACCCTCCTCACATAAACTTACTACCACTAATACAGCTCTTCTATGTCAAGGCTGATATTGTACTCCCAGAAAACAGAGAAGCATGGAGGGTTGCCCGATTTAGCAAATACAAACACAGGATATAAATTTCCTGTTAGATATAAATTTCACATAAACGATAAATATTGGTTTCATATAACTATGTTCCAAGTAGTAAAGGGGACTACAAATTATTTTTTTAGTGTAAATATATCCCCAATATAGATAGGACATACTTAACACTAAAAGATTATTTGTTGCTTATCTGAAATCCCAACTCAACTGGCATCCTGTACTTCATCTGGCAACTCGAGAAAGGAAAATAAAAAAGAATAGCGTTGCCGCATTGCACCATGGAGATGCAGTTCCTACCAATAAGGGTGTTGTAGGTTAAGCAAAGACATAAGAAGGTCTTGCAATAATATCAACTGCATGCCATAAATTTACATTTATTAAATTTGTTCAGAACATGTAAGCTTTGGAAGGATAATATCCCAAGTCAGTGCAACACAAATAGAATCACTATAAGGAAGATTGAGTATTAGAAATGAGAATTAGGCTATAATGTATATTCATTGACCTACCTTCTAGCTTATTTACAGCTAGATTCCAACAGACACTGATGCCATGAAGGAAATCCACATACCCATCAGTAGATGAACATTGAGTCTAGACAGAGCTTGTTTCATTAAGAATAAAGAAAGGACAAAATATTAAGGGAAAATAGATTTCAGAACATGGGAAAGTAACTACTATCCCAAGAACATAATAGAAGTAATTTTTACTGTTTAAAATAATCAACAGTCACAAAAGAATATGAATTCTATGAAATAGGAGCTGGAGGTCATAAGGATCAATTGAGAAACAAGGTATGTCAGATAAATTTTAGAAATTTAGAATTAAATATAGTAGGAGTATTAGAATTCTTAGGAGAGTCAATGAAGGAATTAACAATGTATAGCATTGAATCAGAGTTTGAGTAGGAGATGCTCTTTCCTA
>VMDR010011613.1:0-28161 GCA_007922815.1 Macrotus californicus | reverse complement strand
GAGGGGAATGAAGGGGGGGAAATGGGACAACTGTAATAGCATAATCAATAAAATATATTTAAAAAAATAACCAGCTTTTTTGCCTAATATAACTTCCTTGTTTCTGCTCCCTTCTGCCTATAAAAATCTTCTATTTTGTACAGATCCAAGGAGCTCCTTTCTATCTGCTAGACTGGATGCTGCCCGGTTCAAATAGATTTTTGCTCAAATAAACTCTTTTTTTAAAAAAGACTTTGTTTATTATTTATTTTTAGAAAAGGGAAGGGAGAGAAACATCAGTGTATGAGAGAAATACATTGATTGGTTGCCTCTCGCTTGCGCCCCAACTGGGGACAGCCCACAACCCACGCCATCTGCCATGATTGGAAATGGAACTGGCAGCCCTTCGCTTTGTAGGAAGGCAAAGCTGAAGCCACACTGGTCAAGGCTCAAATAAAGTCTTAAACTTTTTAATATTGGACAGACAAGTAGGAGGTGGGGAGGAAGCCTGTAAAACCCATCCATAGCCAAGTAGCAAAAATTTAGCCCAGGTATAAGGTAGCTGAAGCCCAGGCCCCGCAACCTAAGCTATTGCAGTAAGAAGCACTGACAGTGTGTGCAGGTGCCCACCCCAGTGCTTGGGTGGAGGGATTTCCCAGCTCTCCCAAGGAGGGCAACATGCTAGAAGTCACCTGGTGGGCAGAGAAAAGGAAGTCATTTGAGAGAGGGTTCACTCAACCTCTGTATCTGTTACTGGAAACCCGCAAGCCTGCCTTACGCTTCCTGCAATACCTGCCATAGACCTATCGCTTAAGTGTGTGCCTTCCATGAACAAACTTAAGGATAAAGTTCACAGATTTCTGCAAGTGATTTGAAATGAGGCTGTTGGAGGTACCTGCTGATCGGTTTTGACTGAATGAAATGAACTGAAGCTGAGACAGGCAGGATCCAAGAGGTATGAATGGTGGGGGTGGGGGATGGTAATGGCCAAATTATCCAAGACAGAATTTAAATCACATAAATGTAGCCACATACCCTGGCCAGCGTGGTTCAGTTGGTTGAAGTGTCATTGTCCCATAGCCTGAGGATGTGGGTTCAATTTCCCATCAGGGCGCCTAGGATTCCCCTCTGGGAGCATGTTGGGGGCAACCAATTGATGTGTATCTCTCTCCCTTCCTCTCTCCCTAAAAGTAATTTTAAAATGTCCTCGGGTGAGGATAAAAATAAAATAAAAAAATAAATAAAATAAAATAAAATAAAATAAAATAAAATAAAATAAAATAAAATAAAATAAAATAAAATAAAGTAAAAAAGTAGAAAATAAAAGGGGCCACACATACTTCATAACCCTAAAGAGGAAGGCTCCAAGATGGCGGCTGGGCTTCATAGGAGCCCTAGTGAAAAACAGGAATTGAACTGAGTGTCTGCAGGGCCACGGGGCTGTTCTATGGAAGAATAAGCACCAGTGAATGGGGGGCCACAACACAAATGTGCAGAACGAACAGGCTCACAAACCCCGACTGTGATCCCCGGCGGGCAAGGGCAGAGTGAGGTCTAGGTCATTAGCTCAGACTATACATATTCTGTATCTACCCTGTGCCAGACCCTGGGGACCCTGCAGGGAGAGAAGCATACTGGCGGGTCCCTGTTTTTGTGCAATTTATATTCTTAAGGTATGTACATACCAGCTAGTGATAAATGCTAGGAGGGGAGAGTGATGGTGGTTACTCCAGAAGGAGTAAACAAGGAGGTGGCATTTGAGATGTCCAGAGTCTGGAGAGCCAGGACGGCCATTCCTGGAGCGCTTTCCTGGCACTAAGTGCCAGGAAAGTTACAGTGGAGAGCTGGAGAGCGGTTTTCTTTGGTGCCTGGCAGGGAGGGGCGAGGCGGTGCAAACGCCCTAACTCCAGCCTCCTGCCGAGGGAGACCAGCCTGCGGCGCCAGCGTAATCAGCGGGGACATGCGCATGCGCACGTGAGGGCGGAGAAGGGGAAGCCTAGCCGAAAGGGAGGGGTGGGGGTGCGAGGCAGCTGCAGCCGTTGCAGACGCCACGGGAGGCCAGGTGGAGCTGTGTGCTGGGGAGGGAAGCTGAAGGGCTGGTGCAGCTGCTGACTGTGCGGGTGCGATGCTGGCCCAGAAGCTGAAGCATCGCCCTTTCTGCTTTAGCGTGAAAGGCCATGTGAAGATGCTGCGGCTGGTGAGGGCCAGCGGCGCGGTGGGGGCTGTGTGCAAGCGCGATGACGGGCAGTGAGAGGGCTATAAAGTAGGAAGCAGAATTTATTAACCTTGTTTTTATCAAGGCCGCCCCAGAGGCCAGGCATTTCGCTTTGAACCCAGAGGGAAGGAGAGAAATAAGGCACTGTCCTCACCTTCGGGGACTTCACACAATCATAAAGCAAAATCCGCAGATTTATCTGAATGGCCTACAGTTGGACCCCAAACCAGGTACCCAGGTTACCAGGTGAGGCAGCTGCAGCTGTACCACTCAGAAGCCAACAAGATAAGAAGACTCAGGTGGATGCTGTGTTTACTTACTGTAAGTCAGAATGGACAGAGCTCAAGGCTGATACAGCTCAGAGCCAAGACAATATGGAAGTGCCCATTCCTGGGGCCTCCTACCTACCAGGAGCATTGCAGTCAGTTCTGAACAGGTGTTCGAGGAGAATGAGTCATCATTTGGAGAACGGTGACCCGCTTAGTTAAAGAAGAGGCAACTACCATAGGAAAATACATTGAAGGAATTCAAGAGAAAGAGGGAAGGAAAAAATATTTAAATTTTAAAGAAGTGCCATATGTGAAAGGGGGTGGAAATAGTTAAAAGTGACAGGGAAACAGCTCTGGTTAATCTGAGGAAGAATTTTATATTGCTAGAGTTCCCAAAATTACATGGCCACATGGGAAGGTAGTACATTCTCAGAAAGCAAAAGTAACAGGCACAGACAAGCACTCAGTGAGGCTGTTAAATAGGTAAATAAACAGTTTCTGCCATACACACACACACACACCTATACATTTTAGTCATGCCTCTTTTAGATGCATGTGGCAGACACTGGTTTATTGAGCTATCTTAAAAATGATCATTTTTACAGCTTAAACTTGTATTCAATAGTCATTGACAAATCATGTTTTTTTCCTCATAGGCACTCACTGTTACATCTATGACCTTTTTTATCATCGCACAAGCCCCTGAACCATACATTGTTATCACTGGATTTGAAGTCACCGTGATTTTCTTTTTCATACTTTTATATATGATCAGACTTGATCGATTAATGAACTGTATGTTTTGGCCTTTGCTTGTAAGTGTTCAGTTTCATCGTTAAAATTAACTACTTCTTCCTACCATAGTGAGACATTTTAATAAACTCTATTCTTTGGTTTCCTTAAACCAGTAAGGAGTCTCTGATAGGCATAGGATGAAGGAACTTGACTCACTGCTAATGTGCTCTGTATAGTCCCTGCGAGAGATTCTCAGGGAGCCAGGGCGGTCACAGAGCATAAATTCTCCCTTGAGCTCCATCGACCAGTTGATGTGGCTGACCCTTCTGTTAGGAGAATTCACCTGAGTGTAGATCTTCTAAAGAAACTTAAAGTGAAGATCATGATCAATTATAGATTATTGTTAACCTTTACCTCCCTGTTAAACACATGTTGATATGGCCTCAAAATTGGGGGACAGAGATAGAGGCAGATACACAGCATCTGTATGCTGCACATCCCTGATCACTAACTGGAAAATCGAAATAATTTGGGAGGCTCAATAAAGCACAAAATTGCCTTACTTAAAAATGTCTGCAATCATTAATGCTAAGCAATTTTTAACTCATCTTGTAGAGCCTTATTTGGTAGCATATGGATTTCATCTGCCATAGTCATAGCATTAGGAATAACTGCCCAGCGGAGTGCCCAAATGGTTCTGTAAACTCTCAAAATAGGCAAGCTGAAGATATTAAGGTGTATACCGTCCTTCAGCCCGGACGATAAGCTGGTTCTAGGAGTGAGTGACTCCAACCCTCTCTCCTCTTTCAAGTCTTATCCTCAGCATCCCATCTCCATAGACCTCCCTCTGAAGACCCTCAGCTGTACCTGTGTCACCCTCTCAAAGTGCTGATATCCAAGCTGATAACCCCTATTAAAGAGAACTTTAGAGCTATTCTCAAACCATGAGCATGCCTTAGAGTGGTACCTTCTGGAACCACCTTTGAAGGCCAAAGATGAGCATTCAGGCTAATTACAAGCTGAGAAATCCCAAAAGGGTAAAGCTTGGAATTAGATAAGATCTTCATAGCACCTCTCCAAACTGCTACTTGATCTACACTTTAGACCTGGACCTGACTGGAGGGAAGTCTAGGAGAAGAGATAACAAAGTCTTTGTCCATTGGCCCTCAGAGTACATAACATCACGTAGTGGCAGAAAGGCCTAACCTAAATTATCCCAAGGATTTCTTCAAGAAGATGATGGACATCATCAGAAATAATACCATACTTGGCCAACCATTGCATATAGATGTGTGGGAGTTTCTTCCTGAAAATTACCACTTTCTCCTAAGTTTTTACTGCTTTTAGTTTTATTCATTGCATTTTAGTATAACATTACAAACTTGTCTGATTTACAGTGCAGACTACCTCACACTTCCTCTTACATTGCTACAACTGAGCATCCTGACTTCCCAGTGTACCTACCACTCTACCTTAAACCTTCCACATGTTACATTGTCTGCTCCTAACCAGATGGGTTCTCCCTCCCACTACATTTAAGGGGAAAAAAATAAGCCCGTTAAGTAGTTAAACGACTGGTGCATGGTAGGTGAAGAAGACTGCTCAGGCATCCTTGTAGACCACACACAATGCAGGTGTTATTTTACTGTGGCAGTTTGGTTTCCTAAAACATAAACAATAAGTTTGTTTAATAAAATGGAACTTTTACAGTCTTCAGGGGGCTCTGTTCTGTGTGATCTTCATGCAAAGCTGACCTTGCTATTGTGTGTTTTCAGGATATCATCAATTCACTGGTGACAGCAGTGTTCATGGTGATTGTATCGGTGTTGGCACTGTTACCAGATACCACAACGTTTACAGTCCTTGGAGGGGTAAGTGGAGGCCGTTCTGGCTTCTTCTTTTAGGGTTGATCAGAATTCAGGTTTATCTGGAAAATAGATTTGGGAACAGAAAACTATACTGTATTCATCCTTGGGTCTCCTAGGCCAGGATACAGTACCTGGTGGCTTAATACTCTTTTGTGTGAATACATGCTCTGATTCACATGAAGGGATATAAGCTCACACTGAAACGGAAGTTAACCAAATGAAGAGGCTCCTGTGTATTTCTCATAGGTATACAGGGCTAGACTAGATTGCCAAAACACAGACGGAGAAAGGCTACCAAAATCGGTTACAATATAAGGCTCTGAGAAACCTCATGTGAAGCAACAACACCATGAATGAGTGAGTGGCACAGCTCTCCCTTAAAAAACAAACAAACAAACAAATAAACAAAAACATACCACTCGTTAAAGTGAGACAGACCATTCTGAGCCCAGTCTCTTGTCCAGACCCTTTTTCAGAGGGAATATAAGGTCCCATGATAAGGTGGTGGGAAGGCTGGCAACCAAAGGATTACATTGAACACTGCTTGGTGAGACAAAAAGCAGTGTGATCAGACTTTATCCTGGAAAGCAAGCCAAAGTAAAAAAGTGTCAAGTAATGTCGCTCAAAGAGTCCCATCTGATATTCTTCTGAGATTTCTTATAGGAAGTCCAAAACCATTTGGCTTTTCTAGGTTCTGGTCTAGAGAAGTGAATTCGGAAGTTCTTAAATAAACTTCCTCGTCTTTTCATCCCATGGACCACTTAGAACTGACCACTCTCAGATAGCCATGCATGTCAGAATCCACGGCTTTTCATCTCCCCGATTAGGCCCTAAGCAACTTCATGAGGGCTGGGAATTATTCTGGAAATGAGATAGTGCTCTAACAGCAATTTTCCCCAGTTGTCTTTAAAGATAAGTTTAACCTCCACTAAGGAGAAGGGGACCAGGCATAGGATTTACTCTCAATCACTCATTCATTCATTCATTCATTCATTCTTTAGTGCACTTTAGTAGGTGCTGACAAAGTATAGAGTATACTGTCCAGTGTGGTAGCCACAGGGCACATGTGGCTACTGAGTACTGGAAATGTGACTAATTGGTACTGAAATGAGCTGTACCTATAAAATACACACTGGACTTCAAAGACTTACTACCCAAAAAAGAGAATGTACAATATTTCATTTATAACTTTATTATACTGATAACATGTTAAAATAATATTTTGGACATGTAGGGCTAATAAAACATTATTAAAATTAATTTCACTATTTTTCTTTATTTTTTAATGTGGCTATTAGAAAATTTTTAATTAATTATGTGGCTTACTTACACTGGTGACTCACACTGTATTTCTTTTGGACGGCACTAGACTGGAGTGCAAGCCCTGTCCTCAAGTGGCGTAGAGCCTAATGCAGGAAACGGAAGTGCAAGCAGCTGTATGTAAGCTGATGACAGAGGCCTGGGCACAGGAAAGAAAGCAACTACTCTCTGGCAGTGGCATCAAAGTTTGCCAGGAACAGAGGGAATAGGGGGCGTGGTTCCAGGTGGAAGAACCAGCAACATGCAGAGTACCAGAGCCGTGAAAGGATAAGTAGGAGGTACTTGGTGTGGTCAGAACCTAGGAAGCCACACTGGAGTTTCAGGATGGAAAAGAGGCTGTGTCTGCAGCCAGAAAGCCAGATGTCCAGGCCTTTAGATGGAGCTGAACAAATAGCATGCAGGGAAGGACATCCCACTTCTCCAGCCCAGGCACCAGCTCTCAAAGAGCCATCAGACCCCCTAAAGACCATGTTCTAGGTTATTCCCTTCATGTTAATTTTATTTTCCTAAGGCTTATTTAGAGCCCCACCCTTCAAGTGGATGTACCCCAGCCTTTTAGAGTTCACTTTGAATTATTTTATCACTCCAGTTCTCCAAAGTTTTCCTCACAGCTACTATCGCCATGGTTGAATCTTGAGCTGGTGTTAAGTTGGACCCTTTCTCCAGTAGAGTTTGCAACAGGAAAGTAAACTGTGCAACAGTGGAGATGAAATGTAGACTGACAGTCGTAAATATCAGTCGGCCTTTAAACAATACTTCCCAGGAGCAAGTCAAGAGATCCAGACAAGTCTTTATTTCAGAGCCCACACCAATCTGGTATTATTTCTGCTCACTAAATTATGTTTTCCCTTTCTCTAGGCAGGTATTGGGAAAACTTGGGAGTGAGAATAAAATGATCTCTGAGGTCTCTTTCCATTTTTAGTATTAGGTGGCTCGGTAGGGAGCAATCCCAGAACCCTGGCAGGAGAGGAAACCAGTGGGCAGACCACTTAAAAAAAAAAAACAAAAAACCCTGTGTGAAAGATGGAAGTCCAGATGACGGCCACAACAGTGACACTGTGTCTTTGTTTCCAGGTGTTTGGACTCCTGACAGTGGTGTGCTGCTTGGCCGACGCGGCTCTTATTTACAGGAAGCTTCTATTTAATCCAAGTGGTCCTTATCAAAAAAAAAGCTGTTCATGAAAAGATATAAGTTTTGTAATGTTGTATTCCTTTTTAGTATTAAACCTATCTCTCTAATTCTCCACACGTGACTTCTGCAGATGTTCTCATTTGAATCTCAATATGGGGGCCAGAGGAAGAGATTCAGGAATTCTGAGCCCAGCGTTCACCCGTACTGTAACTTCCCCGGGCGTGCTACGAGGGCCAGATGGGATCAGTCGGGTTTTCCACACCGGGGCCTGGGTGGTGGAGGCAGCGCCGGGGCTACTCCACATGGTCTTCCGAGCCCCCTTCCTGGCTGGCTGGCAGCACGGGAGTGCGGGGAAAGAGGTAGACACTGAGTTCTCAGGCGAGGCTACTGCTCACCTCAGGTGGCGAGGAAGGTGATCAAAGAGCACGGTTTGTCCTCGGGCAAGGAGAGCTGGGAGCGCGCGAGGGATGGGCAGCTGACAGCCGGCAGCCGTTGGGGCGCAACGCTGGTGACCAGAGGAGAGCCTGCTGCCACCGTGCAGGGTCAGAGGCGCAGGGTTAGCCTGGTATAGCCAGGCCTGGATCCACCATGCCTTCTAAAGACGCCAAGAAACATTCAGAGGACATGTCATCCCGTGGACATCCCCGGACGCGTCCAGTACCTGGGGGGCATTCCGCCTCTGGGCATCCTGGGCACCCCGCACACTCAACGCATCACTCCAAACGTTCAGTGCCGCCGACACACTCTGGGCATCCGGAACCCAGTGTGCAGACCGCACCCGCAAAGACGCCCACAGCTCCTCTATTCCCGACGCCCCCTGAACCAGCGTCCCTGAGCGAATCAGAGAAGGCGGCTATCCAAAGTCGCGCGATAGGCCGGACCAGAGTCCCGTCCAAATTCAGGGACAGCTTCAAGCGTTTTTTCTTCTCGCCCACGGGAGTGTTGAAGGTCCTGAGGCTGGTGAGCAGAGAGAACTGATGACTTGGCTGGGCAGGTGCGGGGCGAGAGCAGGGCGGTCGCGGGCCTCAGGCGCGGGAAGCTTCCCTCGCTCCCTTTGCCAAGTCACCCTTGTCTTGCCTCATCTTGTTCCCACCTCTCCCCTTGTTCTTCTCCCACAGAGTGGAAAATAAAAACCACTAAAATAACTGGAAAGACATACTTTGTTCTTGAATAGTAAGACCAAATGTTGTAATTTTGAGATTATAAATTAAATGAAATCCCGATTAAAATACCAAAAGTCTTAGTTTGGAGAACTTGACCAGAACAAGCATGGGAGGCAAAAACAATCTGGGAACGAGTAGGAAAGGGGGTCCAGGTCAGATTATAAGATATAAACAAATTTCTTGTAATTTCAAAAGTACTAGAAAAGAAATCATCTAATCAATAGGAGCAAACAGTCTCAAAAAAGACCCAAATCCACCTGAGAAATTAGTATATAAAAAAGATTAGGTATTAGATCAGTGGGGAAAATACTGGTGTTTCCCAATAAGTGACGATGGGATCATCAGCAGCCATTTGGAAAGAAAGCAAGCTGGCTCCCTCACTCTACCAAAATCAATATGTACTTACTCTAATTGTATATACATACTTCTTCCTGGTATAAAATATACGCTGTTAACAGCGGTTACCTTTAAGGAGACAGACTAGGGTGGGGTTAAGAGAGGAAAAAGAAATTGATGTTAGGTTTTATCCTTCTAAAGCTGTGTGCATTTTCATTATTTGCATGCATTATTTAAGCTCTTAAAAATACTTTTAAAATTACAAGTAAAATGCATGTACCAAACAATCCAGTTTCAATACAATCATATTTGCATTCTGATAACTTATGCTCTTCTTTAGTAGCCCCCGTGCATTAAAACAAAGTCTTTTTTTTTTTTTAACTGCAGGGTCTCCTCATAGGATCAGCAGTTTGTTTCATCATTGCAGAAGCCCATGAGGCGTACACAGTAATCACAATTCTGGAAGCCTGCATTGTTCTTTTTTTTATTCTAATATATATGATAACACTTCACCGCTTGCTGACTTACATGCATTGGCCCTTACTTGTAAGTGTTCCTTTTCATAATTCAACTTTAAGCTTTGCCCTCAGCCCCAGAGGAGAGGCTGTCCTTCAGTGAAAACACCCAGAGCTGTCTCTCTGGACAAGGACATAACTGAGATGTGACAGCTGGGGTATTCCCTGGCCCAGGGGAGAAACTAGCCTTGGACCCCGCTGTCTGCACGGCAACCAGCACACACACCTGCTTCCATCTCATTAGGGCCCTGGGCACATGGGACTTTTCAGCTTGTCCTAAAGAAAATTTTAATTCATGTATCCATAGGTGCCCATTTCTTACTATTGCTCGTAAAGCAGCGCGTGCTTCTACTTTCCAAAAAAAGCAAGAGTGGACGTGGCAGAGTTGTAGAAAGGCTGAAGGAATCCGCCTTCCCATGTGTGTTAAGGGTCCATGCTCCCAGAGGAGTGCCAGGTGCTGGAGGGGACGTCACAGGGCTTTTTTCCACAGCTGTGTCAGAATCCCACATTCTCTCACAACTGAAAAATTCCCGAAGCGGATCCCTCAGGTCTCAGAGAAATGCTATTTGTCGTGGAGCCTGAGGCTCTGCCCCACCACAGACTAGACAAGGACTACAGTATTGTCCAGGGCCCAGCCCGGGCCCAGTGCCCAACCCTGCACCTTCCTAGCTGTGTGAACTTTAGCCTCAGTTTCCCCATCTAGGAACTTCAGGGAAGGAAAGGTGTGACAATAACTGCCTCATAGCACGCCTGTAACAGCACGAGGCTTGGCACAAAGTAGGGACTCATCATGAAGTGTCCGGCAGACTCCATAAGGTAGCTGGGTGGCTTTTACCATTTCAGTTGGCACCATGAACAACCCTAACTCTGAGCTCAGGCCTCTTCCACGCCCTACTTCCTAATAGTACCTTTTTCTCTCCTGAAGGTAGAATTGGTTGCTATTGAGCTCAAACTCAAAATACTCCCTCCAAGTGTCTGAGTGTTTTTCTGAAAAGGCTGCTGAGCTTTCTCTGCCCCACAGAGAGCTGAGCAACAGGGAGCAGACAAAGCCAAGTCTGAGCAACTCTAGTTGGACACACGGAAGACCCTCTTAGTTATGGAGAGCCATAGCCGTGCAGAGGCTCAGGGGGAAGCTAAAAATTCCGTCCATGGAAATTTTCAAGAAGGGAAGGTAAAGTAACTGTTCTTGAGCACATACCATGCGCCACATACTTTTTTCATACATCTTACCTTATTTAATCCTCACAACAACCCACCGAGGTTGCAGTCACGCCCCACTCCCTGTCTGACAGGTGAGAATGTTGGATTAAAGTTGCCTGTGGGCATATGTAGGCATGGGAACTGAGATTTGGACCCAGGTCTGAAGCCCAGATTCTTTCCCAGCTTTATGTATGCCCTATGGCTTTGTGAAGGTTTCTCTGTTTCCATCTTTGTTTTCCCCAGGTTCTCTGAAATTTATGTTCTCTGTATCTTGTCCTGTTTCCTTGTGGTTTCCTTCAAATTTGGAGCCAAGGATGAACTGATTATCCTGGGGGAGAGGGAAACAGGTCTTTGGGGTGGGTGATGGAGGGCTCCACAGTACCAAGGTCAGCAGCTGTGGGCAAGAGGACCAGAGCCCTCTGAGAAAAGGTCCGCCGCCGTTAAGCAGGAGAGAGCTGCAAGGCACTCCGCTTCGCTGTAAGGCCCAGGCTGGTGTCCAAGAAGTGTCTCAGGCAGAGGCAAGAGGTGGGTCTCCTGAGCATGAAGCAGGAAGGCCCTGGGAGAGGAGCTATTCTCACAGTGGTCACAGGCAGCTCAGGCCAGCTCTTGCAGAGTTGCAGGCCTTTGGTGAACTCTGATGAAGCCAGGCCTCCTTCTGCTCCCTCTGTCCTTGGATGAGAGCATCCTCTTTTCTTTGGATGGCTGTGGGAGACCAGAGCGTGATTCAGAGTCCCTGCTTTTTCCATGCTTCTGTCCTCAAGGATGCAAGCCAGGGCCTGGAGTAGCACGTGGATATGCCTGGTGAACTCCCAGGAGCTTCACAGGTGGGGACTTTGTCTTTCACAAAGGTTGCGTAGTTATTCTGATGCTCAACTAACTAGCAGTCCACATAATAAGCCACCATGTCCTAACCAGCACAGTTGGTCAAGTGGTGGGTGATCTAACTGATGTGGAGGTTTTCTTAAAAGACCCATCAAAACAAGATCCAAAACAAGAAGAATTCTCTTCTATCCAGTCCCTCCCTTTCTAATCTGCCCTTTCAGATGCTGTAAGAGGAAGGACATGTACATATTGCTCAGAGGGGTAAATAGCAACCCCTGGGTGGTAATAGGGAGGCCTTGGCACGGTGACAACTGTGCTGGCTTAGTGACAATATTGATGCCCAGGAGGTGACTAACTGAAACTTCAGAGGGTGGGTGGACTTGGAGATATGCTGGAGTCTCTTGGGACCTTGCCAGAAGGTCAGTGCAGCAGGCCAGAGATCATGTGACCTGTTTGGTACTGCCACTGTTTCAGGTCTCCGCACGGGCCTGAAGCTCTGCCCACACACAGGCGCCCCTTTCTTTCAGCTCTTCTCTCCAGGCAAGATGGTTTGGTGCCAGGAGGCAAAGGATTAGGGTAAGGAGTACTGATTTTAAGTGGCAATTTCCTTAAAGGCTCACGAAGATAAAGTTCCTGATTCCTCTATCCTCATTCTTCTCTGGTAAAGGGCTCAGGGTAAAAGTCCCCAGCAGGGAGATAGAAAGTCTGATGAGTCAAGGCTTTAGACCCTCAGCAAGGTGGCACCAAGATGTACTGGCCTCATATAAGATGACCTACTGAGGTCTGTGGCTTCTGGGACCATATTTTGGCAGGAGATATGTAGGAGCCCTGGGCTTAGGGACCCACACCCCAGTTTCAATTGCAGCTTCTCGCTTCTGTGAAGGTTGTGCCAATGACCCTGACCCCCATGGGGAGGGCGCAGATCCAACCCTGAGTCAGCCCCTGGCTTGTCAGCATGGCTCTGCATCAGAGCTAGTTAGAATACAACATTCCTCACCTCACCGTGGCAAGGTCACCCTCCTCATCATTAGACCTCATTATCAACTTTACCCACCGTAGTCTAGCATCGGTGCTCCCAAGAAGGGTATAAATTGCACTTATTGTCTTCTGAATAGCCCATGTTTTTAACACTCCCACATTGTAAAAAATATTATCCAGGAGGGTCAAAGAGACTGAGTCCTGGTCAAGCAGATGTTTTTGCCTATATAGAAAGCAATTTTTTAAAAAGGACATAATAAACATGGTTTAAAATAAAATTCTATAGCAGCAATGATTCAAAAGCTACCAGCAATATCTTTACATTCATACACGAGAAGTTACAGCTTTAGAATATCCCCTTCAAATAAGATGAATGAAAAACAACAGCTCTGGAGCTTTCTGATCAGACTCCGCCAGGTGTTTGGAGAACTCCTGGCACAAAGGGAGCCAAGGACAGTCGCAGTTAGTTAGTCGGCCGCCGCCTAATGTTTATTGTGTATAAGTTCTTGTTACAAATGCCACATTCTGCGAAACAAGTTTCAATGTTTAACTTTTTTCTAGTAGTGACATTTAAAAATAAACATTCAACGTTAGCATCTTTTTCTTTCCCAGTAATAATTCTCTATCATTTTATTTATCTCAGAGAACAGTTTGAGAGCTCCAAGGAAAAATCACCGGCAAGTAACAAACCCATCTCTCATTTTGGTCAAGAGGAAGTTACCTGGGTTAATAGGGCGTCTAGTCAAGGTGGGCGGAGGGACAGGTGATGAATGAGGACGGCTTTTACGGGGAAACCGGAAGTCCTGCGCACGTAGCAAGGCTCAGCTGCAGTTTTACCTGCTCAAGGAGAATACATCTCTCTGTCAAAGATGAGGTTAATAAGAGGGTCTGTGTCTAAGGCAAAAGGGGGAGGGGTTAGTCCGGAGAAGGCCCCTGGACACAAGTCAGACTGCTGAGGGTCACGGCCATTCACTGGCTGGACAACCCCCGGTAAATTGCTTCCCCATCTGTAAATTGGCGATCATGAAATTTTGTTGTGAGAATCAAATGAGATCACGTGTTAACTCCTTGGCACAGAATGTGACACATAGTAAGTGCTCAAGAAACGTGAGCGACAGTAGAAATGTTAGGTACAAGGCAAACAGTAGCTCCAAGGGACAGTTCAGGAGAGCACTTCCTTTCGAGTAAGGGTCAGAGTACACTGTAACATCCAGCAGTCCAACAAGGAGATGGATTCGTGACAGGGTGTCGACGACTGGCTAGGTAGGCCTAGTCTGCATTTGGTTTATTATTATTATCATCATTAGTGTGTTTCCATCCAAATTCTCAATGGTCTATGACCACAGCCAGTTAATTTTTATTTTAAAAAGTCTATGCTCTGCTTTTTACTTGTATTTAGTCCTTGTTCACATCTTTGGACATCTTAGTTGCAGGGACCTCAGGTACTGAGCTTCCTGCAGAGCTGCAAAGCGCTGTACCTGTCCCACAGCTGCCAGACCTGCCGCTCAGCCTACAGAACCCAGTTAGAACTTACTTCCAACCCTCACCAGCCCTGCTCCATGTACGCCTTCCGGTGTTACCCACCAGGTGCCCAAAGAGACATCAGTCCCCTTCCAGGAAGCAAGTTCACCCTCCACAAAAAGGTTCCTTGCTTGCCAATCTCAATAGGAAAAACACCTGGAGTTTGCCAAGTTTACTATCTGTGCATATTTTGAGGACAGACATCACAAACTACATTTGGATGCATTCCCACTACCCACAAATGCCAGGTGCCTTACCTAATGCTTTCAGATTCCTTACGCCATGTAGTCCTCAGATCAACCCAGTGATTCCCAATGATTATCTTCATGTTAAAAACTAGCGTACGGGCACGGAGGGGTGATAAAACATGCCCCAAATCACACATCTAGGAATTGGTGAGCCAAAAATGAGTCCAACATGTGACATCAACAAAAGGCACTGTCACCTCTTCTGTCCTATACCATGTTGACCCTCTGCAACCCATTCCACAGAAAATGTCAAAGGCAGATGCTACACTTCCAACCTAGTTCATTTCCTCCTTATTTGGGTGTCTCTCTTGGCAGATATTCAATCTCAGGCAATTTAATAAACCTCTCTAAGCCTCTGTTACATCTTCTTCAATGGAGAGCATAAGAATACCGACTTTGCAGGGTGCTTATGAGGGTTAAATGAGATACTGACCGGGAATGGCTTGGTCCATTGGAGCCAGATGACACCAGACCCTGGATGGTGGAGCCCTTGCTGTGTTTGGGGAAGTTCACCAGGCAGGCTGACACTACCAAGTCAGGCCACTTTAACACTAAAAGTGTTCAAATTAGACATCTGAGCCATATCATCATTATATCACCCTGGGCTTTTTTTTGCTCATCTCTTCCATTATAGTTCCACTACCAAAGCCCAGCCTCCCTTGTACTCAGGCATGCACCCACGCCCACTCGTCCTCAGCCTTTATTTAGCAGTTAAAGAACCCAGTATTGAAATGCAGAAGGAAGGACACACTACACCAGAGATGTCAGAGCAGACTCCGTTCTGGCTGGGTCTTAGGAAACAGCCAACGTCCACAGCACAGGGATTTACTCTGGAGCACCAGGCCTGCTCCTCAGATGGGCTCCTGACTTCTTCAGAGGTGTGAGCCTACAGAATAAATATGACCCAACCTCCAAAAGGCTTGGTTCCGCCTTCCAACCGAATCTGCCTTGGTTGCAGATTTGGGAGTGGGATTAAATTGGCAAACTCCTACTCTAAAATTTTATTTTTATATTAAAACAAATGTATTGTGGAATAGAATACAGGAGTACATTAATTTAAAATAGACGACTTCAAAAATCATATTTATGGGAAATCAATATGGGGTAGGCCCCCAGATCTCTATGGGGATTTTTTAGATTTCATTTATTTATTTATTTATTTTTAGACAGAGGGGAAGGGAGGGAGGGAGAGGGACAGAAACATCAGTGTGTGGTTGCCTCTCACGCGCCCCCTACTGGGCACCTGGCCTGCAACCCAGGCATGCGCCCTGACTGGGAATTGAACCAGTGACCCTCTGGTTTGTAGGCCGGCACTCAATCCACTGAGCTACACCAGCCGGGGCTCTAGGTTTTTTCATGTTCACTTTTCTATGGCCTTTAAGAAAAATCTGATGGAAAAGTTGTCACCTTTTTTTTTTTTTAATGGTGTTCTTTGATGAAATTAAAACCATTTCTATTGACAAAGTCTTATCCAGGACCTTAAAGTCACATAGACTCATGTCTCTGGAAAATGTAAGCATTATGCTGCCGGAGCTTCCTCTTAATCAAAGGGAAAGTCTTCAGAACTCTCCTTAGCTGGGTAATTGACCGACTTAAATATTTTGTGAAATTACGTTTTCATGTAAAGTTGACAATTTTTAATTCTGTATTTCAGGATCTTATCAACAGTTTCATTACAACTGTGTTCCTTTTAATAGTTGCTGTCTTGGCAATGCAAGAAAAGGAAAGAAGGCATTTATTCTATGTTGGAGGGGTAAGTAGAGGTCTTCGTGACTCCATTGTAGAGGAGTATGTCAAGACTCTTTGCGAAGGGAAGCTGGCAGACCTTCCTTATTTCACTTGCAGAACAACCACGTCACCACCACGCTCCTCTTTCTTTCCCCAACAACTTCAGAAGATGTGAAGTTACAACAACGCTAAGCTCAAGAACATCTTCTTTCTAATACTCATTCTCCAAATAGGGACAAAAACAAGTCTGTCGAGCCCCCCTTTGAGAATCGTATACACCATTTTTCAAACGCTTGCAACAAGCCTGTAAACAGGGCTTTGCCTTTTCTGCACTGGAGAGTATTTTCAAAGCACATGAAAAGAATGATCGGAGTGGGGAGGGGAGTGTCAAACGTGAGTGCCAGCCTGCTCAGGGAGGCAGGAGGGAAGCTCCCAGCATGTGCCCCGCACAAGGCAAGGCACGTTCTGACTTCATCCTCACAGCTCTCACTTTACAGATACGGTGTTAAACACCTTGCCCTGGGTCACAAGGCTGGGATGGCCTGGGACTCAAACCCTCCTATACAGAGCACGAAATATGGCAGATTACGCTCTTGGAAAGTGTGGGGTGTGGGGAGTGGGGAGGTGAGACTTTGAAGTTAAGCAATGGTAACAAATTAATCCAGAAAAAAAAAAAGTTTAAGTTCTTTGAATTCATTCCATAATCAGTAAATATTTGCCAATCCCATTGGATTGTGCCAGGCTTAATGCCAAGGTTAGAATCCCTGCCCCCTGGGGGAGCTCACAGATTAGATGGGGTAACACCTACCCAGGAAAAGTTCATTTAAGCAGCCAGGGGATTAAGTTGAAGTGACCAGAAAGAGAAACATCCAAAGCCGAGAGGAGCTGGTCCCCATCTGCTAAGTCAACCACCAAGTCTTCTCCTGCCTGCCAGGGGCTACCACTCCCTGGTCTCCATCAGTTCTTACCTGGATGGCAGGAGCCCCACCACCATCCACTGGTCCCCCTGCCTCCAGCCTGGCTCACTCTCCAGTCACCTCCCCATCCAGCAAGTGGGCTTTAGGAGTCTGCCAGCTGACCTCTCCTCTTGATCAAGTCCCAGGCCCTACATTTCCCCTGCCTCAGCTCTGCCCCTCCTTCAACAGCTCCCAAGGTCTCAGCCACCTCGGATTCCTTGGACACCTCAGTCCAGTACCCAGAGTCCCCCTCCCAGCTGGTTCCCTTGGGAAGTCCTTTCTGCCCTTCGCAACTCAGCCCAAGAGTTCTGTCCTCCAAGCACCATCTCAGGACCCCAACCCCACCTGGAGCCTCCTAAGGCCAGTGCCTGTCTCTGGTCCTTTCCTGTGCCTCAGGGATTCCGTGAGGCCATGACTGGCAGCAAAACCCACCATTTCTAAAATTCCTTTTCCTTGGTGTGGCAGATGGGGTTACAGCAGGTGTTGGAGGGTCAGAGAGGGACAAGAGGCAACCCACATCCCGGGATGGGGATAAGGAAGACAAGTTGCTCCTGAGTGGCAAAATAACCCCGCCTTTCCTTCCCACATATGGTCCTGTGCCTGACAGTCCCTGTGTCTCAGTGCGGTAATCGTGTGTCTCATCGATGCGACTGTGGTCACCAGGAAGATGAGGAGTCTCATGAGAAAAGCGCTGACACTCGGAGGCGAAAACAGCTCCTCCCCAGCCCCGGCAGAACCCACCCCAGAATCCCAGAAGCCGCTCATCCCCACGCCCTCCCCGCCAGCGTCCCCGCCATCGTCCCCGCCACCCTCGCGGGCAACTTCGCGGGCGTCCTCACGGGCACCTTCGCAGGCACCTTCACGGGCACCTTCGCGGGCACAAGTGGCTTCGTCTCCCTCCCGCTCCTCCCACCACTGAGCTCACATGCTGTCACCCATTTCGGCCCACATGTGATCATAAAACCAGGGCTGCTAAGTCGGGAACACTTCTGCTTCCACGTGTTACCTTGTGTAAAAGTCGAGTTACATTTTCCTGCACAGGCCGGTGCGCCCATGGGGCCCTGGGCACGGCTGTCCCTTTGGCCCCACCCTGGGGCCACCTTGCGAGGCCACGCTGGACCGTGAGGGGCGCTCCAGGCGGAGGCGGGACCCCGGTGGTGGGCCCGGAGGCAGGGCGGGGGCTCCTGCGTGGGGGGTCGGCCGGCGTCTCGGCTGCGGGGGCCTCGCGCGAGGCGGGCGAGCCCTGCGCAGTGAGAAGGGGCGCGCGCGGAAAGGGCCCCAAGCGTTGGCATAGCCGGTCTTGGCCGTTGGCTGAGGGTGGCCTCTGAGGAAGCTAAAGTTGGCACCAGGCTGGCTCAAAGGCCAGGCCTGTCCAGAGACAGCAGTGAAGTTGAGCAGGCCGTGAGAAGCTGAGGAGTCCCACGCAAACATGGCAGACAAAGGCAAAAAGGGCAAAGCGGGAGCAGTGCCAGCGCCCGCTGCGGCTCCCCCACATCCAGCCGGGGCGCCCCCACACCCAGCCGGGGCGCCGCCACACCCAGCCGCCAAACTCGATGCTCAGAAAAGTGATACGAAAGTGGAAGAGCCACCGCCGCCAAAGATAAAATCGGTACAGCCCAGGGATCAAGTAGGCACCAGGAAGGGGTGTCGCCGCTACAAGTGGGAACTCAAGGACAGCAACAGAGAGTTCTGGGTTGTGGGGCACGCAGAGGTCAAGATCCTGAGCTTGGTAAGTCGGCCTGGTAGCCCCGGGCGAGGTGGGGCAGCAGGGGGACGGGGGGAGGGGGGGGACAGAGGGAGGAGCGGGTTCCAAAGGGCTCTAGAGGAGCTCAGGAGTAGGTGAGAACCCTTTGCCGAGGCTCAGGCTTATGTCTCCCGGCAGGGCTGCCTACTAGCTGCAATGATCATGTTCACCGGGACCACCGTGCACCCCCTCCTGACACTCGTCATCACCATGGAAGTGTCCATCTTCTGCTTTTTCATCATTGTCAACACCTTCGCCATCCAGAGATACATGCACTTTATCCTGTGGCCCATTACTGTGAGTGAGGGGTAATGGGGAGTGCCGGAGGCCGGGGTCCGTTCACAAGTGTCGACAGAGACAGACCTCACCTACCACGTTAGTGCCCAGGCATGGGCTCAGCACCTTTGGGTGGGGCTGGGGTAGAAAAGCCTCCAAAAGAGCCCAGCTTAGGGCAGGAGCCTCTTACCCACCTCATGGTCAAACCAGAAGGTCTTCGCCTCCCTAAGGATTCGCTCTACTTGGGCGGAGGGGAGGTGTAGCAACTAACTTTTGCCTCCCAGCCCCTGTGCCAGCTCACAGCTGACTGGGGAGATCACCCAAAAGGCACCCCATTCCCAGAATGCAAAGAAAAAGAACAATCTTCCCATAAATCAATAAAATAAAATGAGAATATTTTTTTTTTAAAAATGACTTCTAAAACAGCCTTAGATCCCCAGTGACTGTCCGTGTAAAGGATGTCCAGCCCAAGGCAGCCCTCCACTGGAATGACTAGGACTAGGCGGGTTACCCAACCACTTCTAGCCTCTGTGTCCTCATGGGTAAGAGGAGCACAGTGATACTCACTTTGGTGACTGTTCCTGAGGAATGAATGTAAAGAGCTTGAGAAGGAGCCTGAGGACTCGGAGGCCTGCCCACTACCTATGTCACCACAGAGCACACCTACACCTAACTCCCACCTCACCCAAGGCCCCCTTACTCACTGCACATTCACAGCATGCCTCCAGAGTCCTATGCTCAGTGGTTCACTCACTTTACACATGAAATGGGCTCAGAATGGCCAAGTAACTTGGCCCAGGGAGCTCAGCCAGGAAGTGATAGAAAAAGATGCAAACCCAGCTTTGTCAGTAGAATCTGAGTCCTTAACTACACTCTGTCCTGCCAACTTGTTAAAAATTATTAGGGTCCAGCCCTGGCCGGGTGGTTCAGTTGGTTGCAGCGCTGTTTCATACATCAAAAGGTTGCAGATCCGGTTCCTGGTCAGGGCACATGCCTAGGTTACAGGTTCGATTCCCACTCAGGGTGCATACCTAGGTTCCAAGTTTGATTCCCAGTCAGGGCATGTATGGTAGGGAACTGATCAATATTTCTCTCTCACATCTCTCTCTCTCTCACTCTCTCCTTCCACCCCTCTCTCCCTCTCCCCTTTCTTTCTCTAAAATCAATAAAAACATATCTTTGAGTGAGGATAAAAAAAAGGTCATTAGGGTCCAGGGATCCACAAGTCTCAGTGAAGTATCTGAGGACCCCCAGTATAGTGAGAAAGGAGAAGAGGGCCAAATAAGACTTAGGAAAGGGATAAATAGAGGACAAAATAAAGGGACAGGCGGAGAACAAGTTCCCCACCCAGGAGTTTGAGAGAAGACACTTTGGGGTCCAGCAAGATGAAAAATCAATGAACCCTGAAAATTCTTCTGCTGCACTTACCTAAACTTCAGTAGTTACCTAAACTACTAGGGGGAATGTAGTTACTGCTACTTTAACTGAATGGCTGAGCTGGCAAGAAAAGAAAGGGAAAACCCACAGGTGTCGGAAATGGAGCACAGGAACAGTGGTGGAATAAGCCCTGAAGTGTGGGTGGGAGGGCTCATGAGGTGTTATCGCAGAAACCCAGAGTATGCGCTTCCTTCCACTCTCACGCTAGGAATGAGGCCTTGGTCCCAAGCAAAGTGGGGACTCAGAACTGAGAGCCCTGCATAAAGCCAGAAACCCATAAAGACTATGCCCTTAGGGAAAAGACAGAGAAGACACCTTCCATCCAACCCACCACCCCCGCCCCCTGCACAGAGGAACAAGAAAGCAAGATGGTGGAACAGGAGACAGTCATCTCTGCCTGAGCTTTGAGTGAAAAACAAAAAACAAAAAAGACCACCTTGAGAAACAGAAATCTTGAGCCTGGACTTTATACATTTTTGGTTTGAATTTTTACTACCTTCAGCTCAGAAATCTTATGCAGCTTAGAAAATGTAATGCCTGAGAATTTGCATAAAAATTGATCCCAATTTGATGATATTTTGATGATATCCATGGGACTTTTGACAGAAACAACTATGAAATCGCAATGAAAGCCTAAAGAGTCTCCCAGGATGGGTGTGGGGGGGTGTGTGGAGGGAGGGGGGTGCCTTCTCAAAAATGAACTCACAGTTCCAAACTACAAAACGTCTTATTTTAAAATCCCCATGACTAAGAATCAAGAATCAGCAAACATAACAAATGGGAGGATTAGAACACTGAACATATAAGGTAATTGAAAAGCTGTCGGAAAATAGGAAATATATTTAAAAGTATTAAAGACATAAATAAGAGCCCTAAGAAAAGAATAAGACATTGTGAGGACAGAATAGACAGATGTATTTTATAATGGCAATTTTTTTATTGGTTTGAGAGAGAGAGAGGAGAGGGGTGGAGAGAGAGAGAGAAAAGGAGAGAGAGAAACTTTGATTTATTGTTCCACTTATTTATGCCTTCACTGGTTGTCCCTTGCATGTTTCCTGACTGGGGATCAAGCCTGTGACCCTGACACATTGGGACGATGTGCCAACCAACTGAGCTACCTGGTCAGGGCTAGACAGATCTTTTTTAAAATACAAAATATAATGTCTAGAATTAAACATACAAGATGAGGCAAAAGTAGGTTTACAGCTGTTCATATGGAAAACAATACAATAATGCATAAATAATAACACAAGAACAAACTCTGTGTTTTGCACACTCACAACTGTAAACCTACTTCTGTCCCACCCTGTATAGTTATTGAAATAAAAATGTCAACAGATGGGTTTAAAAAGCATATCAGACAAAGCTGGAGAGTTAGTGAACTAAAAGATGTAGAGAAATTACCCAGAACACAGCACTGATAAAGAGAGAAAATATAAAAGAAGTTGAGACAGAGGATATAGAATGAAAAAGCCCATCATAAGCCTCATAGGAGTTCCAGAAGAAGAGACTCAGGAGAATGTAGGAAACACCCAAGATGGTAAGAACTGAGAACCCTCCAGATTTCATGAGTGACATCACCAAAAATGGCAGAGTAAGGAACTCTGAAAGTCTACCCCTCCATTAAAGCAATGACTGGGCTGTCAACACGGTCAGAATCAACTTTTTCAGAACTCTGGGATCTAATTTTTAAAAAACTTACAATAACCAGGGGAATGCTTAATGAAGAAATCTGCTACTGAATTTTGGCAAGAGAGCATTATGATATTTTAACTCCCATGCCTGCCATTGCTTGCTCTCCAGCTTCCCAGTAGTGGGGAAGACGACAGCCCCCATTCCTGGCCACATTCCCTGTTGGTGGCAAAGGGGACAACACAGACCTTGTTCTCAAAGAATTATGACGTATGTTTTGGCCTGTCTGGTGGCTCCCTGCGGGGTTGGCCCAGAGACTTGCCTTTGTTTCATCTGCCTTGGAGCTTACTCAGGGTGAAGCGGCCTCCTGGAGAGAATTTGTCAAATTCTACTTTGGCAAATATACTAACTAACCATAGCCACCTGGGACAGGGGAAGACACAGGAGGCAAGCGGCAGGCAGGCAGGCAGGCAGGCAGGCAGGCAGACAAGACGTGTGTGAGAGAAGGTGAGGAAGGAGATACAAGGAAGAATAAGAGCTGCGAAAAGCTTCTCCCTACGCCAGGGGATTTAGAAGGTCATGCACGTGTCCGGGCCTGAATGCATTCTCGGAAGAGACTCTAAGCTTTCAACTCTGGCTGACCTTCACGCTCTGCGCAAGCAGCGGGGGAAAACTAAGAGTCGCAAACAGCCTCGACAGGTGCCGAAGCAGTGCCCCAACACAGAGCCAACCGGCAGAGACTGGCAGAGTATTTGTTTGTTTCTAGACATTTAAAGAAATGCCTGTCAAATCACTACCTGACTTTTACGCGAATGAAACAGAGACTTCAGTAGCCACCCAAGAGTAAATAATACAGTTTTTAAAAAAATAGTTTAGAAAAAGTCACTAACCATACAAATGACTGCAACTCACAATGAGTAGCAACAACTAACCTGGGGAGAAGGGAGAATATGGTTTTCAGAGTAATGACATTATAATATTCAAAATTCTCAGTTTTTGAAGAATTACATGGCATGCAAGACACGGAAAAAAGTTAAGCCCACTCACAGAAAACAAGCTAATAGAAACCACTCCTGAAAGTGGCCAGATATTGGACTTAATAGACAAAGACTTTAAATCAACTGTCTTGATAAAGTTCAAAGAACTAAAGGAAACCAGGAGAACAATTCACGAACAATTTACCTTAAAAAATACACACTCAAACTATTAGGCAAACTATATATTTTTCAACAACAATGACAGTGGCCAGAAAATAATGGCATAATTTCTTTGAAGGGCTGAGGTGGAAAAAGTAAAACAAAGACACTTTTAGACAAAGAACAAAAAAATGCATATTCACCGGCCCTCACTGAAAGAACTACTGAAGAGCAGCCTGTAGGAAGAAATAAACCCGAAAGAAACGTTTGCAATGTCCAAAAAGAAACAGTAAGCCAAAAACCTAGTAAGCTCATAGGCTGACTTCAATACACATTAAGACAGAGGGTTTTTTAAATATATAGTAATAGCTTATTTTGGGGAGAGAACACTAAAACATGTGGAACTAAAGCAATAGCAACATAATAACATGTCAGACTACAGTGGTTGTGTATGATAAGAACGAGAAGTTCTTGATTGGGGGGATGGTATTTGGTAGTAATGTAGACATAACAATAATATAAACATTAACATGTTAAAACATTGTACTATATTCTTTTGAAGGATATAATTCCAGGATATATAACATCAAACCTGTTGAGGGGGAAAAGGTGAAATAGAAGGGAAAAATAAAAAGGGACATGTGTGGTGTATGTTAATTAGAAAGAACGAAATGCTACACATATATCCAAATACATCAGAAATGATGACAAATATAAATGGACTATATTCTTCACTTAAAAGACAGAGGACTCTAAGAACAATTTGTTTTCAAATCCAGTAATATACTAACTTACAAGGCATGTGGAGAAAGGTTATGAGAAATGGGGGAGGTTAGGGGTGGAAGGATGGAGCAAAAAGGAGAAATGACTCATGGACATGGACAGCAGGGAAGTGATTTGGGGGGAGGGGGAGAAAGGGGGAGCTAAACGGGAAAGGGAAAATGCAATAAAAAAAATTAAAAAATAAGAAATGCGAAAAATAGTAAGAGGAAAGTACTAACTAAAAGAGAGATGGCATAACTTTAATACCAGATTATACTTATCTCATGTTTTTAAAGAGATAGAAAGAAGACCATTGCCTATAGCAATTCTGGACTTGTATGCACCTAACAATATAGCCCCCAAATATAAAAAAGACAAAAATAGACTTAATCGTAAGAAAGAATTGGCAAATAGCAACCGTAAGGGGAGATTTTAACATGCCTGCCTAAGTAATTGATAGCTTGATCCACTGGCACATAGAACACATTGAGCCCTACACCAAACGGTAATAGGCTAGATATCCTTTTCAAACACACCTGGAACAATCATTAAAATCACATCCTTAATAAGGCCACAAAGCAAACGTGAACAAGTAACAAGGAACTGATATCATACAGACCACATTCTCCAATGTCAATGCAATATAATTAGAAATCAGTAAAATTTAACTAAATCCCCCTGTGTTTGGGGGCAGGGAACTTAATGTTTTCCCTAAATGTTTGGGGATTTAGTTATATATAGTATTTACAAACAATACCTGTAGGATGCAGCTAAATAATTCGAATTCAAATCTATGTAATTAGAAAAGAACACTGAAAATTAACAGTCCAAGTGTCTATCTCAAGAAGGTACCAAAACAAAACAATGGAATGAAGAAGGCAAGGCCAAAGATAAAAGCTAAAATTAATGACACAGAAAAATAAAAACCATAGCAATGACTAATAAAACCAAATATCTAGTTCTTTGAAACAACTAGTAAAGTAGATAGATCTCAAATTTTACTCAAGGTCTTTTTTAAAAAGAAACAAACAGAGAAAATGTTAGTATAAAGATCAAGAGCTTTTAAAGATCACAGGGAAAATATAAACTTTGATGTGAATCAAATGGGAAGTTGACATAGTTAATTTCCTAGAAAAAAGATAACTCACAAAAGTTAACACACAAAAAATAGAAAAACAGGTTGTAAAATAATTCACCCGTGTTTTCATCTGGCACTGGTTTAGTGTTTTACATTTAAATCTTTTGATTCCCCTGGAGCTATTTTGGTGACACCAGGTTTAAATCCTGATGGCTATCTGGTTGTTTCACTCTGTCCCTAGATTTACTAATGTATTGAATGGTACATGTTTTCCTCACTGGTTTGAAATGCCATTTTTGTTAAATGCTAACTCCCATATATGCAGGGTTCATTTCTGGATTTGATATTCAGTTCCACTGGTCTGTCCCTTTTCTCTCTCTTATTTTCTAAAGGCTTTAAAATATGTTGTCCTATCTGCTGGAGCTTTGATCTTAAAACCAGACATTATAATAAAAGTAAACTATAGGCCTATCTTATTTGAATGTAGCCATAAAATCCTCAATAAAATAGCAAAGTGGGCCCAGCAATATATAAGCAAGCAATATATCATGAGCAAGCAGGGTTTCTGCCAGGGATGTAAAGATGGTTTAGTTTTCAAGATTCTATTAATATAATTCACCATCCTTCGTTTAGAGGAGAAAACCATTTCGTTATCTCATAAACTGCTGAAAAACCATTTAGTAATAGCCAACACTTATTTTTAGGAAACTAGGAAAAAGGGGAACTTCCTTTTCTTAATAATAGGTGTCGACTCAAACCTAAAATAAACATTTCATTTCATGGTAAAACTTTAAAAGCATTTCCTTCAAGAGGACTACTATCCCCATTTCTATTCAGCATTCTGCAGAGATCTGAGTCAGTCCAATGTAACAAGAAAAACAAAAGATATATGGACTGGGAAGGGAGAAAAGTCTAGCATTACTCACACATCATATGATTCTCTACACCGAAAATCCAAGAGAATCGACATCTACTGGAATCGATTTGAGTTCCACAAGGTTACCTGAAACAAAAACAATAGTGTTCCTGAATATCAGCAACAAACAACGAGAAAATATGGCTTTTCAAACACAGACATTTAAAACAACAGACTACCAGGTGTCTGAGAATAAACCTGCTCAAAGGTGTGTATGACCTCCTATAGAGATTATAACATTTTATTAATGGCACAAAAGAAAACCCTAAAAATATGGAGAAATATACCATTCACAGATGTGAAGAGTTACTATCATAAAGATGGCAATTAACTCCAAAGTAATCTGTAAATTAAATGAGATTTCATCCTAACAGAGGTTCTTCATGGAACTTTACAAGGCAATTCTAAAATTCTTATGGAAGAGGCAACTTTCAGCCAAGATGGAGGCATAGGTAGATACACTTTGCCTCCTTGCACAACCAAAAGAAGGACAATGACAAATTTAAAAACAAAAGATAAACAGAACTGCCAGAAAAATCAAACTGTATGGAAGTCCAACAACCAAGGAGTTAAAGAAGAATCATTCATCCAGACTGGTAGGAGGGGCAGAGATGGGCAGATGGGTGGAGAGGACTCGCAGCAAGGCAGCGGCTGGCAGACTGAGCAGTCCCACATTCGCGTGCAGGTAAACTGGGAGTAACAACTGGGGAGCGAGACAAACCACACAACCCAGGGCTCCAGTGCAGGGAAATAAAGCATCAAAACCTCTGACTGAAAACATCTGTAGGGGTTGCAGCAGGGGGAAGAACTCCCAGCCTCACAGGAGAATTCACTGGAGAGACCCACAGGGTCCTAGCACGTACACAAACCCACCTGCTCCGGAATCAGCACCAGAAGGGCCCAATTTGATTGTGGGTAGCAGGGGAAGTGACTGAAAACTGGCAGACAGCAGAGCAAGCGGCATTGTTCCCTTTCAGGTCCCTCCCCCACGTACAACGTCACAACGCAACAACGTGGGTTGCCCCGCCCTGGTGAACACCTAAGGCTCTGCCCCTTACTACATAACAGGTGCGCCAAGACAAAAAAAAATATGGCCCAAATGAAAGAACAGATCAAAGCTCCAAAAATAGAACTAAGCAATGAAGAGATAGCCAACCTATCAGATGCACAGTTCAAAACGCTGGTAATCAGGATGCTCACAGAATTGGTTGAGTATGGTCGCAAAATAGAGGAAGAAGTGAAGGCTATGCTCAGTGAAATAAAGGAAAGTGTACAGGGAACCAACAGTAACAGGAAGAAAACCAGGACCCAAATCAACAATTTGGACCAGAAGGAAGAAATAAACCTTCAACCAGAACAGAATAAAGAAACAAAAATTCAAAAAAAATGAGGAGAGGCTTAGGAACCTCCAAGACAACTTTAAACATTCCAACATCCGAATCATAGGGGTGCCAGAAGGAGAAGAGGAAGAGCAAGAAGTTGAAAACTTATTTGAAAAAGTTAATGAAGGAGAACTTCCCCAGTCTGGCAAAGGAAATAAGACTTTCAGGAAGTCCAGGAAGCTCAGAGCATCCTAAAGAAGTTGGACCTGAGGAAGCACACACCAAGGCACATCATAATTACATTACCCAAGATTAAAGATAAGGAGAGAATTTTATTTTTTTTAAGATTTTATTTATTTTATTTTTAGACAGACGGGAATGGAAGGAGTAAGAGAGGGAGAGAAACATCAATGTGTGATTGCCTCTTGCAAGACCCCTACTGGGAACCTGACCTGCAACCCAGGCATGTGCCCTGACTGGGAATTGAACCAGTGACCCTTTAGTTCACAGTCTGGCATTCAATCCACTAAGCCACACCAACCAAGGTAGAAGAGAATTTTAAAAGCAGCAAGAGAAAAGGAGACAATTACCTACAAAGGAGTTCCCATAAGATATCAGCTGATTTTTCAAAAGAAACCTTGCAGGCAAGAAGGGGCTAGAAAGAAGTATTCAAAGTCATGAAAGGCAAGGACCTACATCCAAGATTACTTTATCCAGCAAAGCTATCATTTAGAATGGAAGGGCAGATAAAGTGCTTCCCAGTTAAGGTAAAGTTACAGGAGTTCATCATCACCAAGACCTTATTATATGAAATGTTAAAGGGACTTATCTAAGAAAAAGAAGATAAAAAATATGAACAGTAAAATGACAACA
>VMDR010011612.1:0-28149 GCA_007922815.1 Macrotus californicus | reverse complement strand
AATGCCTGGGGAGATGCAGCATTCAGCAGCTACAGCCTAGGTAATTCTTTTAAAGGCTCAAAATTGAATGTATTTATCTCTAAGTCTCTCATAATATGCATCTTTAAAGGGCCTGAAAAGTTAATAGGACATAAAAGATTATCACAGCATTTGCCCCATATCCACCAAATTTAGTAGAAGAAAGAAAAAAAAACATTCCTCAGCTCCTAAAATGTATCACAGACACAATTATGCTTCCAAATTTAGTACTCATCATGCCAAATATCACAGAGGAGCTTCCGTGGTATCTGAGTGAGGAAGGAAGTGAAGAGAGACTCTTGTTGTCAGCCAGACCAAGTCATCTAATTATACCATCCCTATCCTCAAGTTGCTTTTTCTGTGTGTTTGTTTTTCAATGTTTAAAAAATTACAAATGTCAGGCTCAGTCAATTCAGGCGCTTTCTGTCCCATTCATTATATTCAAATCCTCTTCATTTTTATTTCTTCTTTGAGCTCCATGTTTCTTGTATCCCAGGGTTGAATTGTCGGCATTCTTTAATGACACAGCCTCCTTTATGACTTATAATTTTTCATTCCTGTGTTTCATTAGCTATTTCTATGGCCTTTTCTTATAGAATACTTAGGTTTTAAATCTTCCTCTTAAGGAAAAGGTCTTCTTTTCTCCTACAGTTGATTCATATAAATAACCATCAATGGACTTCTATATTAAGACTACTTTGTGGTAGGACTGTTGCTACTCATGCCTACTCCTACCAGCCAAGTGAAGACCAATCGTGCTTCTCAAAATACTGTCATTTACCTCATATTTGTTAGAGTGACTGTTGTCAAAAAGACAAATAATAAGTGTTGGCAAGGAAGTGGAGAAAAGGGAACCCTGGTACACTGTTGGTGGGAATGCAAATTGGTATAGCCACTATGGAAAACAATATGTAAGCTTCTAAAATAAAAATAAAAATAGAAATATAACATGGTACTGAAATTCCACTTAGGGTATTTATCCAAAGAAAACAAAAACACAAATTCAAAAATATATACTCACCCCTATGTTCATTGCAGCATTATTTACAATAGCCAAGATATTAGAACAACCTGTGTCCATTGATGAATGAATGAATAAAGAAAATGCAGTAAATATATACACAATGAAGCACTATTCAGCCATAAAAAAGAATGAAATCTTGCTGTCTGTGACAACATACATAGACCTTGAAGGCACAATAAGTCAGATGGAGAAAGACAATCCCATCTGATCTCACTTATATGTGGAATCTAAAAACAAAACAAAACCAAGCCCAGAGATAGAAAACAAATTGGTGGTTTCCGGAAAGGAATGAGTTGGGGGTGGGGTGCCAAATGGGTGAAGGGGGTCAAAGCTTATAAAATAAATAAGTCATAGGGATGTAATATACAGAACAGTGACTATGGTTAATAACACTCTATTGCATTTTTGAAACTGGTTAAGGGAGTAAATCTTAAAAGTCCTCATCACAAGAAAAAACATTTTGATTGTGGGTAATGACGGATGGTACCTAGACTTGCCATGGTGATCACTGCACAGTATGTACAAATATTGAATCATTAAATTGCACACCTGAAGTTAATATAATATTATATGTCAGTTATACCTCAATTAAAAAAAAACACTGTCATTCCTAGTATTTCCTTTTGTCATTGTCCAAAAGCTCATCTGACATTCTAACAATTTTTTTAAATAAACTTCTTTATTCTGGAACAGTTTTTGATTTAAATAAAAGTTGCAAAGATAGTACAGAGTTCCCATACACTTGAACCCCACTCCCCCTATTATTAACATTTTAGGTTCTGATGATACATTTGTCACAAATAATTTACCAATATTAATACATTATCTAAAGTCCATGCTTTAGTTTTAGTTTAGATGTTTTTAGTTTCTGCCTAACCTCCTTTTTTTGTTCCATGTCCCCATTCAGGATACCACAGTACATTTATTCTCATGTGTCCTTAGGCTGCTGTTAGTTGTAACAGTTCCTGACTTTTCTAGTTTTTCAGGACCATGACTGTTTTAAAGAGTACTGGTAACAAGTCCATTATTACTTAAACTAGTTCCTTTCTTTCTCTATTTGATGTACTAGTCGTGTTTGAGGTTAAGTGACATTTTTCTTTATGTTTTTCTAATAAAGAAGCTTGTTTTTCTAACAAATTTCTCTAAATTATAACTCTCATAGTGAGAGATATAAAAATCAGTGCATCTGAGTCTGCCCATAGTATTCTGTCCATTTTATCTTCTTTTGGTGGGTAATCCCAACCATTAGAACCACCCACTTTAGACTGACATAAAGACAAAGCCCCAATCCACTGGTGTGCTCTCCGTTTCATTTTGTCATGCCCTCCTACAGAACATGAATTCCTTAAGTGTCTCAAGCATGTTCACTCAGGACAACAGGAGCACCCTACGGCCCCCTTGTACTGACTCACCTACTAATGGCGTGAATATTTGGCACCAACCTCCCTAATTTTCTTCTCTTAAATGTGTCCATATTTCCTTGAAACCAGATGGTTTAGTAACCCAAATCTTCCAGGCATATTCACACAGTTATTCTCACAGGGGTTCTGCATCCTCAGCTCTGAGAAGGCAATCTCTGTAGCTGTTCGGATTCCCCCAGCTCCAGTGCTCAGTCCTGGCCTCTGAGGTCCAGGCATTCGCTCTGTGAGACTTCTTCCCATCCCAGTCATTCTTTCTGGGACAGGAAGAACTGATCTGATGATACCCTTCCTTCTTCTTTGAACTGATACCACTAACCTGATACCTTTCCTTCCTCTTTATCTTTTTATACAGCAAGTAGGATAGGTTTAACAATTTTTCCTTTTATATCTGGCTCTTCTGACCTTTAAGATATCATCGTTCCCTTCATATGTGTCTGGTCTATCAGCTAAAATATCAACTTTTCTAATAAGCAACTCTCTCTCCAGCTTCCATAGCCAGCCTTCCTTCATTTTGTTTTTAACTAATCATTCCAGTTGCTTTGTAATTGCCTGAAAAAACATTTTGAATTCTAGAATTAAAAGATATAACTCTTTTTAATTGTTTTCTTAGACCATGGCTTTGTAATACCTTAATTTTGAGTTATATCTTTATCTTATTACAAGCGGATCACATATCTGTTCAAAAAAGGGCTTCCATTCATTTTTAGCTCTTCATTCATAATAGTCTATCACACTTGTGGAAAAACCCATAATTTGGTCCAGGAAATCAGGACCCACAGTGAAAGTTTATTCAGTTAACAGATCTCAAGCCAACTTCAGGCCACATTATTTATTCCTTCCACACTTTTCTTTCTTGGCCCTGAAGGCAGGTGACATGGCATAAAGATAAACAGAATGAGTCAGCTGCTCTAGTCCTGCCTACACAGCCCCAGCACAAACAGTACAGGACGGAGATAAAACCTTACCAGCGTTCTTTCGAACATGAAAAACTCAGCTGCCTAGCAGTTTAAAAGCAACAAATATTGTTCCCCCTTCCAAGGTCAAAAAGGACTGATCTCAATTTAGCTTCACCTGAAATACCAGGCCAAGCTGTGCCTATGAATTTCAAGGTCTTGCGGTCACAGACTTACCTGAAGGCATCTATATCCAGGAATGCTGAGGTCACCTGTGCAGCTGGGTTTGTCTTAGGCACAGGTGCTTGCAGTCTTGCCTGAATAAAAATTGTCACTTTTGGGGGACAAAGTTATTATATGCTTCAGTGACCCCTCAAAGTCAAAAATCCCACCTGGCCAATTTAATAAAGCCTAAGGCCTAATGCCACCCACCAGAGTGCATGAGCTAAAAACCAATAATAAAATTGTAAAAGGCAGCCATATGGCATGCTATATAGAGTTACCACTTACCAAAGTCAAAAAACCATCACTATAACTTCTAATCCTGCTTGGTAAGTCAAAAACCAAAGCCACCATCTTGGATCATTTAGGATCTTGCTTTCACAAGATGCCTCTGTCTCCACATTTCCTTCCTAACCTTTATTTCTTACCTATTGTCAAGGGGTCTATCCAATGTATTGTACAATATTTGGGTGTTTGCAGATTTAATATAACACTCTTCTCCCCCTATTGAATTTCAGAACCATGTGAGAGCTGATTAAAAAGTCAGGGGGATGGAGACGCCCTCTTTGTTACCGAGAAAACTGTTCGGGTAATAGCTTACATATGTAGCCACAATGCATTTGTAACACCACACCCCACCTCCATAGTCAGGCCATCTACCATATCTTAGGGAGAAAAAGCACAAAACTATATTTCATCTAATAAAAAACACTGGATTTGTAAGGCAAGCCATTATTTCATGCACCACTAAGAAAGAAATGAACCCTTCCTGTCATTTAAATTAGGACCTACAATGAATCATAAGATATACTCATATATTTATTCAGAGATGCTAAGGTATTAAAAATATGTCTTAGAACTGAAGAAATATGAAGGATCTGTATAAGCAGACAGACCCCACACAAAGTAAAGGGAAGCAGTTAAGCCACACAATTCCTTTTCATTCTCCCCTGTATATTAGCATGAAGATTGACTCTCCTTCCCTGGGGAGGAGAGAGAGAGAGAGAGAGAGAGAGAGAGAGAGAGAGAGAGCAGAGAGGCCAGGCAGCACTAGCCTAATTCTTGAGCATTTGGAAATACGAAACAAGGAGAAAAAAGATTCCCTCACTCAACCAAAAATTAATGTTCTCTTTCAGAGAATTTATAATAGTATAAAAGGTAATGCTGACAGTAATCTCTAAAATCTTTATTAATGTGGGGAAAAAAACCTTGCCCTTCATAAAGAAAAACATCTACAGGAAAAATATTCTAAGTATAAAGTTAACATTTATTTTTTTAACTTGGAAACTTTAGTACTATGTGGAAACTTTAATTTTAAGAGAATAAAGTATACTAAACATTTTGGTACTGTTTGTAATTTTTAAACATTAAACCAATATATTGTACAATCACAGGAAATAGGATCTAGATCTTCTTTTACCAGACAACACAATTTTATATATGGTCTAATAAGTTTACTCATTTTGACCATTAGTTTATCTGAATTGTTTCACGGCAACTTTCCTTTCAAGTCAAAGCTATTATAGTCTTAGTCTCCAGAGCAAGAACCAATTGTTCATTTTCTCTTTTGTATGACTAAAAGCATGTTTGCCCAGCATCATGGATAAAGGGACACTCGGGAGCCTGGTGAAAATGACCAACAAAAGCAAATTAATAGCCAAGTGATGGAGCCCGAAGGTCTCATAAGCATTACATAAAGGCAATACTGTGTAGCAATCAAGGCATTATCTTTGGAGTCAGACAGACCTAAGCTCTAATATTGGCACCGTTTCTTACTAAGTGGGCAGACTACTTAACCTCACTTCACTTTAGTTTCTTAATCTATATAAAGTAATAATAATTCCCCCCTCAGGCTTGTTGTATGGATTATGAGGCAATGTACATAAGCCACTAGCACAGTGCCTGACCCACAGAAAATACAAACTTTCTTTTATCATGGGAGAACACACACTAGAGATATAGCTCCCACAGGAGATGAGTACTGTTTTAACACTGGTTATTAATTTAGTTCAACAGGTATTTCAGGTCCTCTGCCTTCTGGGCACAGGTAGAATTTCACCTCTGGCCCCATGTGGTTGCTAGGATTAGTTCTGCCCAATGAGTTATAAATAGAATTTATGCATCTCTTGTGGACAGAGCATTTAAGTGTTGATGTGAGACCCTCCAGATCTTTCTTTCATTTGTCACAACCAGCAATGTTCCATTTAGTGGCCCTTCCACCAGCCTGGGTTCTACAATAAGGACAACAGAAAGCAGAGCTCCTGGTCAACCCTCAATCAACACGTACTTTGAGTGTTGTTTTAAACCAAGGAGATGTTAAGATTGTTATTACCAAGGCATGATTTAGTCAATCCTGACAGATATACCTCGTTAATCTCATCTCTGAGAATCACGTTTTTATAATTACATTATCACAATGTCAACTTTAATATCTCCTACCTCATCCTTCTATGGTTATAATCAAGCAGGGTGTTGCAGGAGTTCATTCATTCAACAAACATGTTCCAGACTCTGCACGAGGTTCCAGGCAAAGGACACTGAACAAGTGGACATGGTGCCTTTTCTCATAGTTTACCACAAAATTGATTGAATCTTGGGGGCTGGAGGAGATAATAGATGTTAACCAAGAAAATCTTCATAGATTTTGGCTTCATTATTCAACTTAGATTTTAGTATAGATCTATCACCACCATACTTCCAATCATTATATTCACAATAGGTTTACAATCTGATTGATTACCAAGGAATCTGACACTCAGTAATGATATTATCCCTTAAAGCTACAACTTACCTGGGACAGGTAATCATTGCCTGGCTAAGCCCTTAGTAGGAATGGGTTTATCTGATAACGCTTTATATATTGTAAAGTTACTGAAGGTTGAATCCTGAGAACAAGATAAACACAGCAGAATTTAAAAAGGGAATAAGCTGAGACTATAAGGAACCACCTAAAGGAGTACCCATAAGCATACGGTAGAAATGCATGCAACAGAAAAGCATCATCCTGTGAATATGGAGTAACGAGAGGAAAGGCAGGATTTCGGAATACACATTGAACTAAAAATCAATTAGCTTGATGGAAATTCCGGCTTTACTACTTATTTGCTATGTGACCTAGAATAAGTTAATTTTTCTCAGCCTTAGGTCTTGCATCTAGAAAACATGAACAATAGATTTTCATTTTGTTTTATTTTTTTTAACTCAAGAAACGTTGGGGTAAAATCAAGAAGTGAAAGCATTTTGAAAACTCAAAAGTGGTTATTCAAAGCCCTGGCTGGGTGATTCAGTCGGTTGCAGTGTCTTCCTGTCCACTGAAAAGTTGCAGGTTCCATCTTCCGACTGGGCACGCATTTTGGTTGCGGGTTTGATCCCTGGTCAATGCTCATGTGGGAGGCTATTGATCACTGTTTCTCTCTCACTTCAGTATTTCTTTCTCTCTCTCTCTCTCTCCCACCCCCTCTCCTCCCCCTCCATCCTCTCTTCCCCACTCCCTCTACTGTTTCCTCCCTCCATCCCTCCTCTCTCTCTTCCCTCAATCTAAAATCAAGGTGCATATCCCCAGGTGAAGACTAAAGAAGAAAACAAATGAGATCCAGAAAAAAAAAAAACATGTTAATATAAGCAAGAAGAGGCCTCTCAGGAAGGCATGGGTGTCACAGATTTACCTTGGCTATTTCCACAAGAGAGAACATAATGGAAGAGGTCAGTAGTTCCCATCCCATAACAAAGTGACAAGGCTTTTGAATGTTTTCCTTTGTCTGCATGTTTTATTTTCTGTGTAAACTAACAGGGATAGGAGGATGTTCCTAGAATAAAGCCACTCTTACTCACCTGCATTCCAATATCCTCCTTCCGTGAAAGAAAAAAAAAGAGCTACAGCTGACAACAGAATTCAGAATAACTTTAAATATACCTTTGAGAATGACAGCCAGTTGAAACATCATCAAATTTGGTTTCTGGGCAAAAAAAGTTTGAGGAACACTGGACTAGCTGACTTCTCGGTAAGTCTTCCATTGTTCTTGCTCAACAAGTCTTTCATCTGTACATGTTGTCAAACAACAGTTAGGAAATCAGATCCTTAGAGTATGGATGAGCAAGAGCCAGGATGGTCAAGAGGAACTTCATTGTTGAAAGAGTAAACTACTAAGGAACAAAAATAATTCACTTAAGGCAGAGAAAGGGGTTCATAGTTTCTCCCCTGAAAACCCTAAGAAGGACAACCTCTCAACACTCTAATCACTGTAACGAATAAAAACACACTTGCCCTGGCTGGTGTGGCTCAGTGGATTGAGTGCCAGCCTGCGAACCAAACGGTCGCTGGTTCAAATCCCAGTCAGGGCACATGCCTGGGTTGCGGACCAGGTCAGGTCCCCAGTGGGGGTGTATGAGAGGCAACCACACATTAATGTTTCTCTCCTTCTCTTTCTCCCTCCCTTTATCGAAAATTAAATAAAATCTTTAAAAACCACATTTATTCGACAACTTTTAGATTATGCTTTAGAAAAAATAATGACTCATCACTGTAAAGATTTGTGACTAACATATAACTTTAATAAACATTTCCTCAGAACTTTAATCCAACCCTTCCTTTCCATCTGAGATATTCTGAAGTTAACAGTACGGGTTGTGTAATTTGCATTTTGTCCTACTAATTTGACATCACATCTAATTGAAGTATCAATGCCTTCAGTGCCTGAATCTCCACTACCAAACTAAAGCGGAGAATAGAAACAATTGCCTAATTAAGGTTTTGACTGAATTGCTAAGCTAATTCAAGCAAAACATGTTTTTCCTAAGAAAAAATTTTCCTTTCATCGACTGGCTTATTTGATCTCACCTAAAAATAGAATCTAATGAACAAAATACACTAACGAACAAAATAGAACCACAGACATGGAAACATGGAGCAACCTGAAAGTGGCCAAAAGGGAGGCGGGGAGGGGGACAGGTGGAAAGAAGGGGAAGGGACTAGACACAGAATATGTATGAATGACCCATAAACATGGACAACAGTGTGGGGATGGACTGTGGGAGCAGATGGTGGGATGGGTGGAAGAGGGCAAGGGCGGGGGGGAAATTGAGACAACTGTAATAGAATAACAAAATCTGATTTAAAAAAATTTTCCTGAAGCTTGAATTTGTTTAATTAAATTCTGGCCTAGAAATGATAGTAAATCTTAACTTCTTACAGTAACATTTGTGTGGTATCTCCACCCACAATTTTACTTCTCTTAAGGTATCTTCACACTAGATCAAACAACAACAACAAAAAAACGTTTATTATTCAGAACCTTGATTTTACTTAGAGATAAGATTTCTTTAGTAAGGCCATTGCCTTTCACACTAAAAACTTAAAAAATGGGTTCATTTATAAACCTAGAGAATTTATGAACTATTATTCAAACATACGAAAAGCTAAAGAAGGAAAGATAGAGGGCATGAAGTTTTTTGTTTGCCTTCACTTTTAATTAAAACAATATTTCCAATGTAGCAAGAAAAACTAAATTTAAAAAGCAGATTATTAAGTGTGGGGAACCTGTTCATGCGTAATACAGTCTGTGACTCAGCTCTGGTCTGAACGCAGTCCAGATTGCGTGTGGTATGCAAATTGTATTCGTGGATAGGTTTCCTGTGGGGAATCAGGCCTGCATTGTACCTAGGCCGCTTTGAAACTTGCTCTTGCAAAAACTCCCTTACCTGGGATGGAAACAACAGAAGTTTACTGTGACTTGTGCTAGACTTCCCAAGCAGGGATATAAATAGCCCAGCCTTCTCTCCTTTACATTTGTAGATGACCTCTCTCTTTGACGCTACCGGCGACCTTCTTTTATTATGGTAAACACCTAAAGTGAACCTGTGCATAGTTAATAAGAATCACCCTGGATGTAATGTACCTAGAGTATCAATAAAAGCCTGTCGAGGCAGGAGTGGGGGCTTTTATCTCTTTGAGAGATCAGCCGCACGTCCCTTTTCTCCACCGGATTTCTTTAGTCCATGTGAATTTGTTCGTCACTTGTCCAGGGATATAGGACAAGCATTCCACAACTACACGCGGTCCTGCCAGATGGGACCGCGACAATTAAGAGTGAGAGTAAAATAACCTGAAATATAATAGTGAAAACTGGTGATATCTTTCATACTCACAAAGATGATGCTTCAAACCTTCCTAAACATAAAGTTCCAAATTGATAGAAAACATTCTATAGTGGTTTGCTCCACAACACCAGGAGCTACATTGAAGTAACCTAGCTTGCATACCCAGCATGAATGAAGCGCATCGCCTGGCACAGGGCAGGTCCTCAGTAAATGCTTATTATTTCATGAATCCTCAGAATAGAACCACTAGAGGTATCTCAGTGCACAACATTTATGCTTCAGGAGTCAGCACTTAGTTTTTGTTTGTTTGGTTGGGTCGTATGTGTGTGTGTACTTAAAATGCATATAATACTTACTTAACATCCTCCAAAATAGCTCTAATGGCATAATTGTGCTTGGAACTTACATACACACCTACTAATGTAAGTAGTTTGCATTGCAATTTAGTATTTTCTTTAAACGGACACACACTTTTATCCCTAAGAATCTGAAATGATATATACTGCTTTCAGATAAAGAATGAGCCAGGCATCGATGTAATTAAGAACACATACTACAGTCTACTACACTTTACATGATTAAAAATGTTACTTGGCCACAGCTTAAAAAAGACCGATGAATAAGTGCCCTCAATAGGAAACTACAAATATTTTTTTCTTCTATTCGTGTCACTTCACTTTCGAGTCAGAAATTAAATGATGGGCTAGAACACTTTCACGAGCACAGAACAGTGTTATAGGGAAGCAGTGAGACTACTCCCGGAGTCAGACACCACCAGCTGGCTGACCCAGCAGCCAATCCCATTTACTCCCTTTCTGAATGCCTTACACAAAAGGGACTAGAAAAGCTAACTGCATACTTTTCCAGCCTACTCTGTAGCTATAGGCCATCATATGATCAGGTCTGGCTGGTTAGACGTAAATGATACTACTTGATGTGGTTTTGATAAAGATCGTACATTCCTGACACACAGGGCAGAAAGAGCTTACACAGCTGATCCTGCTTATTCCTCTCTCAGTGAGTGATGAAATAGCTTGAGCTAGTGCAATAGTACCGTAACATGAAAAAAAAGGCAATGATGCTGGCCCTGAGAATAAGTCACCAAAGCACTGCCTAGTTCCATAGTCTGGGTACATAAAAATACATTTTAAAAACCACTATTTGTTTAACCCATTGTTCATTGGGCTATGTGTTACTTGCAGCCAGAAGGCAGTTTTAACTGATGTGTTCCCACTTCTCATGCATATGTATCTCGAAGTTAAGTCCTGAAGTGGAGGGCTTGTGCAACAGCAGGTTCCTGTCCTGGATCATCATACGGAAAGGCTACTTAAGCTCAGGAATTTCATCTTGAGTAATACATATATAGTGGCCAATCCACTAGGTCACTCTTCTTCCTAAAGTACCACTCTTATATAATCTATCATACTGTATTTTTAAATGATTTTTTGACAATTCTGCTCATCACTATCAGAAGAGAAATCTTCAAGGTCAGGGCCCCTATCTTATATCCCTTGGTATCTTATGTGCTTGGCACATGACAGTTTCCAGTAAATGCTATTTGAACACATTCATACTTATTATATACATAACTAACTGGACCCTGCTCTAAACTGAAGGCTGACATAGAGATGACCCAGTCAGTATGTCATCACTCCCAGGTATGAAAAATAGATTTGAATTCTCAGGAAAGATATAATCAACAGAAGACCAAAATAAATAACATTAACACATGTTACATCTAAAGTATACAATATACCTCTTTGCCAAAATCTCTGAGATTAAATTTGTAAGTGGAAAGGCAAAACCAGTGGATATGCTTTTCCTTCTTTTGAACTCCTTTAATGTTTGTGCTCTGCATCATTTATTTAGACTGGAGTCATGAGTCCAGAGTAAAAGTGGTGATTTATTCTACCACGCATTGTGGGCGTAAGTTAACTCCTCCAACCGGTGGCTGTGCCCAGGGGCTTTAATTCCCTTATCAAGTTCACAACCTTTGTCAGATCCTGTCAGCCCTGCCCAACCCCCCCAATTTTTTTTTTAAAAACCTAACACTAAAAATAATTTGCTTGTTATGAAAATACAAAACTTAGACAAAATTCCTGAGAAGGACTTCCAACCATTTAATCTTTCATTCATCAGATGGCTGTTGACTCTACAACATATCAGGCAGTTCTAGGCATGAGAGATTGAGAAGTGATAGCACAAAAAAACCACTCTCCTCATGAAGTGGGTGAACCAGATTAACAGTTAGGAACCTGATTAACGAACCAGATTAACAATTTTAAACTCCTCCTATGTAGAATTTTGGCAACACGTGTTGAATCCCAGTCTCAGTTTACTCAACGATAAAATAAAAATCAATATGATCTTTTAACCTTTAAAGGTTAATTTATTCACTCAATAAATATCTACCAGCAAGTCCTCTCCCAACTCCCACCCTTCCACACACATAGCATTTCCGGAAGTACCAGAACATAATGGTAAACATAACAGCCGCAGTGTCTGAGACTTCCAGTCAATGGGAAAGACAAATAAACAAGTCTTTCAATTTCTTGTGATGAGTATTTTCAAAGAATGTATTAATTTTATTAATACCTATTTTATATTTTATTTATTTTTATTAGTATTTAATTCAATGATTGAAAATTTAAACTTTCTGAAGAAGCCCTTGCGGCTGGTAAGTATTTTAATAGTTGAATATTCAAGTTTAGAACAAACCTCAATTCAGCTATTAACTATACAATATGCAGGATTAAAAAAAAACAATAACAAAAAAACCACATAGTAAATATCCAAGAACTATTTAATTTTCCCTTATAAGAATCAGAGATAAAATGCAAAAGATTCCAACATACTGATGAGACTATTCATAGACCTAAAAAGTAAGTTTCACAAAGCACCACAAAAACCATTTTGTTCTTTTTCCCCACTGCTCCTGCATAGCTTGCCCATGGGGCTTGTTCTTCTCTGTCCCCTTGGATACAAGCCATTGCCTTGACTTTCAGATTTTTCTCAGATAAAAATTCCTTCTTTCACTTTAGGGAAAAAACCAACACACTCAAGTAGAATTAGGTCCAGTGCAGAGTAAAAATAAAAATCCCAATGTCCATCTGTGCTGAAGCTTCTCCCTTCCCAGCCTGGGAAAGCAGTAGGAGAAGGGCCTGCAATGAGACCTGCAGACTCTTCTCTCTCTGGTCCGCCAGCTCCTCATCATCATCCCCGCTCCACCTTAATCAGCTGATGGAGCTTTTGATCCCTCTGAGTTGAAGAGGTCAGGGATAGAAGGTACAATGAGACAAGGAAAGTCCTATTTGACCAGTACTGATCTGGCATTGCTTGTTCCTGGGTTTAGCAGTTATTCAAAGCTGACTCTTTTAATCCCAATTTAATCTGTTCTTTGAAGACCCTTGGGCTCTGGAGAATCCCTTGTTGTAGAATCTGACCTGATTTTGATGAGGCTTTGGTGATTGGATACTTAACTACTCTAGCCAAAGCTGTACACACTTCACCTTCTAGCTTCTCACACCATGTATGTGAATTAGAAAAAGGTGCCCCTCCAGACTGATGAATTACAAAGGACAGCCTTCCACAAGATTGACCCAGCCTGGCACATGAGCACTGGGCACAGGGCTCCTTCTCACCCTTCTACTGGATGTGTTTGTACAGTACACAACCTACACAGTTGCCCTCCTGCAGGCCTGTGCCCTCCACAGACTGTCTACTGGGGATCCAGAGTTTCTCCACCAGGCCCCTCTGGCTAGGATCTAAGAAGGCGCATGATCTGCTCTGTGCTCACTCTCCCATCACACACTGTCAAGGAAACCAAATCCTTTTACATGTCATAGGTGAGAGAGCAGTCACAGCAAGTTCAGCCTTCTTTTCTTTCAGCCCTTTGGAGACCGATCAACACACAGCTTCCTGCATTTTGCAATTTTCTGCTGTAAAGTAAAAAGCAGTCTCCTGCATCACCCTAGTTCCAGGGACTAGCAATGGTTTTGCTGAAGTGGCGGCACTCCGGCCCTCACCGGAGTTGAAGTGAGAAAAAAGCACACGTGCTCCTGCCCTGGACCTATTGGTATATTAAGAGCACATCAGAAACTCTAAATTACAACTTCCTTCGCCTCTCAGCTTCTTGAACTTTAACTCTTTTACAATCCATGTAGTTTAAAGATACTCCACTCGAGTTCAGCACAGGGTGTCTGGTAACTCTTGTTTCGGAATATGGAGTAGTTGACACCTTTTGCCTTGAAGCTTCAATCAAAATTAAGCCTAATTTGTTTGTTCTATATTGTGTAACAGTAATTAAAATCAGAATTTACATATGATCCAAGGGGCAACATATTTTGAAAGAAGTTGAAAAAATAAATGAGCGATATTTATAAGCGAATTAAATATAAATTGTTATATTTTATAAATGCATTATATATTTGTAAAGACATATGTATTAGGACTGCGGAACTGATCGGTCCTATACTGGAAAAGAGTTACACAGAGGAATTTAATGATCACATAGCAGATGGAGCAAGGGAAGGCTGAGGCAAGAGATATTGGCCAGATGATTAGAAGCTTAAGGTAGCCATATAATTTAATCAAACCTGATGTTTTTGAAAAATAAACTATGTATGGTAAATACACCTACACATAGACATAAACCAGAACTGTCCCAGACAAACTGGATACCTGATCTCCCTACATATGATCAAAGTAACTCACACTGTTGGCTGATAGTAGAAATTAACAATGAAATTGATTTCCAGACTGAGCCAATGGAGATTTACCCCAAAGGGAATACTATTGAGAGTATAGTCTGGATCAGAATAGGGATATGGAAGGCATTGTATTTGTAATTAATAACGACAGCACATCAACTCAGCGTTATTTCTGAATGAAGGATGGTACGCTTTATGAGCCATATTAAAAAAGTAGTATAGCAGAAGTCAGGGCATTAACTGTAGGGCGTCCTAAGAAGAAATATCATAATTAATCTTTCAAATAAATATAGATTAGTAAAAATTAATCAAACTAATATAAAATATGAACTAGAAAGAGTGATATAGATGTCCAAATAGACGTGTTTTGACTTGAAAAAAAGACAAAGATAAACCTGCCATACCAAGGGTACTTAAAAGAAGGAACTAGAATTGTTTAGAAACAGAGCCCAGTTAGAACACTTGGGAGAAGGGGGAAGAGAGATGTCATTTCCTAACTGATATGCTATTTAGCCAGAGGTCGTTATTTAGTCCTATCCCCTGGGGCTTTTCAAAGGAAACTTGAAAACATGCGCATACACAAAAACACACCAACAAATAAACATTAAGCATAAGCTATGTTCCCAGTCAATGATGAAATCAAATCAAATTTAAAAGGAAGAATTAAAGTACAAGAATAATTGCTTCAATTAAGTATTACATAGGCTCAACAATTAAAATGCCATCAGTTAACTATAAGTCAGAGACTAATAGTCAAAAATAACATTTTCCTGTTACTTACAAGGTACTTATTAATCCCAAACATAACCGAGAGATGAGCAAGTATTAGTCCCACTTTACAGATGATGCAACTGAGATATAATGAGGTTAAAACACTTGACCAAAGACACACAGCTAGGAAGTAATGATAATAATTAAAGCATTCAAATTCAGGTAATATACTACCACCAGGTTGAAAAGCACTTGTGTTCATCATTTCTTTGGACATGTATGGCAGGGGAAAAAGGCAAGTGTCCCATAAGGCCAGATCTGATAACAGCATGACAACTTGCTTCAGTGTTTCTGTCTCTATACATCACCGTCTTTAGTGTGTTAAAAAACCTAGATGCAGACTATGGCAATGCGGTTCAGTCTATACATCAATGGGTTTTTTTGTGTGTGCACACACAGCTACTTTCCTTTTTCCACGTGATAAAAACATCAGCTCTCTTCTACTCCTTCCAATCTCAACTGATTCTGATGAAGTTTCTGAAAGGCAAAAAGGAATCTTCTGGAATACTCTAAATGAAGCCAAGAGCTGCCAACATGGCTTCATGGGTCGGGAAGCCCTCGCAGCAGGTAGAACTTTATCTTTTTCCTTTGCTGTGTCATTGCTCTTGGATGTACAGTTGTCTGCAGGACAAACATTGTAAAGATTTTCTTTTATGAAAGTCAAATGTATTTGTGGTAAGCAGTACATGTTAGATATTAGTAAAGAAATGTAAAGAAGAGGGCTTTGGCTTTTATTTTGACACTGCTATCGCATTCTAGATAGAACGATGTTGAAAGGGAACCATCTACAATTCTTAGTTTCACTACTTAGTAACATTTTAATGTTTAATATATTCAAGTTTCTAGTTTTAGTGGCCTTCACAATGGAATATATATAAGCATACAAGTCTTCTAACTATCATTAAGAAACCAGTGATCAAATTATTTCTGTAGTTTACATGTTTTGGCTAGGTTACAAAGGAGGCAGTTGTTAAACAACTTAACACTAAATATTAAAGAATAAAGGTGGCATTAAAAGACATTATAACAGTCCTTGGTTAACACAAAGTTAGTATATCAGGGTGGAAAAATTAATGACAATGAAGTTTTCAATTTTGAAATTAAATACCATGTGTTTCTAAACATGGAAAGATGCCTGGAATTTTACCTTTAGAATTTTATCTGTAGCTCGGAGCCAATTCAAGCTATTTTCGTGTGCCTTTTTCTCTTTTGTGCCTACGTCACCGATTTAAGGTTTTTATTTATTTAATTATAAGAAGAAAGAAGAGGTTCTGTGGAGAACATCGCCTGGGTCTCCTAACCACAAGGACTAAAGAACGGATAATACAGGGGTGGGGTGGGGTCGCTGCAAGGGGGCGGTGTGGCAGCATAGGAGGATAAAAAGGAAGATAATTCAGCACTCTCCTCTTAAAACAACCAAGAAATTTGGGAGAATGCGAAAAAAAGCAGCCGCCCAGCATTCTTGAAGGGGCGTGTCTTGCCTCCAGGAGCTGTCCAATCGAATTCCTTCAGAGGGAGCAATCCCGAGAAGATTGATGAGGGTTGCTAGGAAACGGGAGCGTCTCCCTCCCGCCTGACCCAGAGATTGTTCTGCACAAGCCCTCTCCAGGGGCTTGCAGTGTGCAGTTTAGCTGAGTGTGGGGCAGAGCTGCACGCCGGCCTCCCAGGCTCTCTCTCTCCCTCTCTGTTCCTGCTCTCCCCTTCTCCTCTAGCATGCAGTTAGCCGGGTGCACAGGGACCACGGGAAACCTTTTCCTGGGCTGACTGTTAGTGCTTGCTCTCCCGCGGCCAACAGCTCTAACAGAGCTTCAAAGTTAGAGCTGCGGATCTGCTACTGCCCCACGCCCCTTCACCCCACCTCTCCGAAATTCCCAACCTTTGCGTAGACTGCCCAAGGCTTTCAGAGTGAGGCGAAGCAGCCGGCAAAACCTCTCTGGCTTTCCGTTCAGTATCCTCGGCTAGGTACACTAGCTCACTGAAGACTCTGCAGATATACCCCTATAAAAGGGAGGGGAGGCGGAGAGGGGAAAGGAGAACGAGGGAATGAGGAGGAGAGGATGCCAGGTCCGTGCCTCTGCCTAGAGTCCCAATTAGATGCTATGGTCTGAGGTTGGCCAAGGTGAAGGAAAGTTGCTTCCACGCCTGGGAAGTGTGTTTGCCTGTAAAGAGAAAGAGAAAGACTCAGCTGGGAACCGCGCCCCTCCCCACCACGAAAGACCACTGGGTCCCCCCTTTTCCCAACCTCTTTTCTCCCTTCTCCTCCCACCCTCCCTTTTCCCACTCCCCACCGACTCGGAGGCCTGGATGTTCTGCCACCGGGCAGTGGTCCAGCTAGCAGCTGGGAGGGGGCGGTGGCAGGGGCAGGGGGCACTATGACAGGAAACGGCGCGCACAAGTTGGCCATTTCGGGGACAAAATAAGTTCTCCTTGGATTTGGAAAGGACAAAGCCAGCAAGCTACCTCTTTTGTGTCGGATGAGGAGGACCAACCATGAACCAGAGCCCGAGTGCAGGCTCAGCCGCCGCCTCTGCCACCACGGTCAGCTCCAGACCCTGCCAGGAGTTGTCGGTGCGAGGTAAGGGGCCCAGAGAAGGACGTGTCCCTCTGCAGGGCGCCCGGCGAGGGCGCGGTGGCTCGGGTGCTGCGTGGGGCAGGTGCAGCCGGGAAAGTTGAGGCAGAGCACAGACTGGTCCCTACAGTTCTGCCAGGGTGGGGAAGGTGGAGGGCAGACGCCATGTGGGTGTGCGTGAGTGAGAGTTTGTGTGTGTGAACGTACTTCGATGTCTCCAGCAGGGAGGGCAGCTTTCAGGGCACAGATCTGCAGCCAGAGTAAGAGAGGTGGAGGGACAACTAACGCTCGCAGACCCCCAGAGGGACCAGTCTCATCAGCCAACCACCTCCAGCCCTGTTCTGGTCTCAGGATACGTTTCATTTGGGGGATTCCGTAGGCTTTGTGCACAGGAAATCCTACGATGACTAGCTGCCACGGTGGCTGTTTCATGTGGGTGTGGAGGTTGCCAGGCTTGGTGGGCAGCGGGCAGCGGGACCCGGTTGGTGTTGCAGCCGGGATACGCTCTGCAACCAGAAGGGACCAGACGTTCTCTCCGCTGCAAAGATGCTTGCAAATTAGCCCTAACTCGATGCCCTTTGCTCCCTTTGGCTTGAGCGGAAAATCGAAAAGCCAGACTAGGAGCACGTCTCTTCATCTACCCTGTTCCATTTTCTTATCTGACAGCGAGATAACTCAGAGAGGGCGGGAGATTCGCGATCTAGAAATAGACTAGGGAATATATGCAATAAGCTTGTTTCTTAAGGATTTCATTTAGATTTTCTTCCAGTTCCTTCCTTAGGATAACACTTTTAGGTAGATATCTTAAGGAGACATTCCTCTGCCTTTTAAGTACTTTAAAGCATTGTACAATTTGATAACAAATAACAAAACTGTACACTCCTAATAATCTGTGGTCAAGTGCTTGGCTAATTTGCTAATAAAATATTTCTACTGCTATTTGAATAGTGCTGTGTTTGACACATATAGTTTACATACCTGTATAATTAAAGTTGAGATCAACGTGAGTTGAAGTTAGTGTGAGTTAAAGACCTCAGCAATAGTTCATTACTTTGAGTTTCTCTCCTTCAATTTATTCGTGCTACCTGTTCTTAGAACTGTTCGGTACAGCTATTGTGTTTCTTTGAGTGGAAAAAGGCATTTAGAAACATCTTTAATTTACCTAAATCTAAGTCTGCTTTTTTTTATTTTTTGATCACACATTTTGAGACTGCTACCTGAACTCTAATCGTCTGTGTAAATTTATTTAATATAGGCATGACAAGAACATTTAGATTTCCATTGCACTAAACTCCTAGGGTTACACAGTTTCTACCAAGATGTTTAGGTTGTTGGTTAATGATCCTATAGCGTTATGCTCCTTTTTATCTCAAAACAGCCCAGTAGAATTTGAATACATTTTGGAAGTTATTGTACACCAGACCTTAATAAAGTGATACTTCCCTTTGAAAATGGCAGTGTCTTATATTTACAAAGATTCCTCACACCTGTAGGTTTTAGCTGTCCATCCTTTTGGGTTCTGATTATCCAGCAAAACTACAAGGATATTTTGAATAGAAATGTTCTAAGGCTGATTTGGTTAGTATTCAGAATGGCACATGTGTTCAGGATGGAAACTGAGTAGAAAAAGTCTTGAAACTTATTTTTCACAAATAAAAGAATGAATATTCTAGAATATCTATATTCGTTGGGCTAAGAGAAAGGATAAATGGTAAGAGTATCTTTTAGTATTGACAAGTCTCTATACTCCTGCCCCCCCCCAAAAAAAAATCCATATAAAATCTCTCGTTCTACGAGCTAGATCTTTGCCAATGAAATTATAGAAAATTATGCCAACACAAGGAATAAAATAAATTTGGGGACTTGGGGGATAGAGATCTCTATTTGAATTGACTGGTATTTTTCACAAGTCAGAAATATGGGATTAGTGAATTGAGAAAATGTAGAATGTTATTAATAATGAAAATATATTCTATGATCCACTCATCTGTGTGATAGTGTTTTTAAAAAACTGTGGTATACACGTGAAAAGAACTCAGTGTAAATCAGATGATTCACCTCACAATGACCAAACATCAAAATGATCCCATCTCTAAATGTCTATCACTGCAATTAAACTTGGTAGGTTGAACAAATGCAAATGCATTCTGCCTGACTGGCTTTCAATGCAGATTAGGTATCAATAGGATAAAATTGAGTGTTAATTAAATTTAAGTGAATATTTTTATTGAATAAAAGAACTAGGATAATTGTCAAAAGGTCACCTGCCTCACTTCTGTACTTGATGGCAGGTGATCGACCAGAACTGCACAAGATTGAGGATAGTCTTATTTTAAAAGACTGCCAGCAATAACATTTTTACAACGCTGGATACCTTTTCCTCTTCCTTATTTCTTGTCAAACACTTTCCTTCAAATTAAACTATCTTCTCTTTCTTGTCCATTTCTCTAATAGATATCAGTCACAAAATGTTGCCAAGATTTTTCCAGGGTCCTAGCCACCTCCTGCCAAAATGTAGTCATTGACTTGGGGATGAAATGTTTCTATTTGTTGTTTTGTACTCAACATCATCCCAAGATACCATTAAACAAAAGAAATGAAAATTAATACCTAATCTCCATTGAAAGCCAGGCAGACAGGATGCATTAATGTACATTGGAATGTGGCCAGAGTTCTAAGGTGAGAATTGTTTTCTCCAAGGGTTACTCCCTAAAAAAAGGAGTAGTGTTTACTCATAGTTTCGCTATTTTACACTGTTTATTGTGCATTTTCATATCTTCTGAGATGCTGCTAAATGCATCCAGTTTTGCATTAGATGAATTTGTTGAAATTGCTCCCTGGAAGTAGCATAAAATGATAGATTATCCACCAAGACTGAACACATAAAATGAGCACAATCATAGTAATCACACAGACGGCAGAAGCTGTTAGATCATTCCCCTCCTTCCACTTCTAATGTAGGCTTGGTCCCCACAGCATACTGTATTTTGGAGTACTTCAGTCCAGTCTGATTTGAAATAGCTCAAGTAATGACTTCTTCCAGTGCATTTGAAAGACTATTTCACAGTCTAATAGTTTTCCCTATTAAGAACTTTGTTGTAATATTCAGCCTAATTATCCCGCAGTTCTATTTTGTCTTGTTACTTACTCCCTATTCTAACCCCTCAGGACAGTCCATTCTGTTGCCTGATTTAGAATCTTCGTCTCACATTTATACAGGATTTGAAGAATGCAAAAGCTTTATACAATTACAGGAGAGAACACAGAGGTGAGAGTTTTATATCTGGACATCTTTTCTAAATATGTGAGACATATCTTTCAGGTCATCTATCTGATATATATGGTTATCTATTCTTAATAACTTATATTACTAATGTAAGTGTGGGGAAATTTTTCATCTCTGACATTACTGACCTACGTGACTATTGAGCTGATTCATTCTAAGTAATGTTCTATGTGGATACGCATTTATGAGACATTTTCATTGCAAATTTGATGTCAACAGAACCCTGTCAACACCCACACTACAAGGGAAGTTTGTGACATGCTGGTCTGATGCTCCACTGAGCCCCAGAAGCTGTTGTCATGTAAATTTCACTATTGAAATAAAAGTGATTTGCATAATTAATAAGATGTGCTAGGAATATAATAGTGTATGTAGTTCAGATGTATACATTAACACAATATAGTAATTCTATTAGAATCCCATAGCCCCTTCATACTAAAACAATTTTAAAAGCTAGTAGAATTAAGCTTGAATTCATCACTGTGCTATATCATGAAAAATAAGTTTAAATCATGCATATATCAATATGCACTAAGTTTAGATTTATACGGAGGTACCATATGTGAAGGTTACTTTAAACATAGAAAAACCTGAAATAATCAAAAGAGAGAAAGAGGTTTTCACTTTATTCACTTAAAATCTGGCTCTAAGATACCCATGTGTAGGCTTCTTTTAAGAGACTTAAGCAAATATCTTGGAAGACTTACCATCCCACACAATTGTTTCTTCAAGTCCCAGCCACTGAGATGCAAATTGTGCTCATCAGTAGAGGAGTAAATTATATAAATCAGGAAATAAGTTCCTAGGTTACACTTGCCAAGTCTGAAAAGTGTAAGGCTCAGAGTAAAGTGAATCAGCAGTTAAAACCACAATTTAATGTTGTGTTTTCACTGCTTGGTGAGCATTCGACTGCATATAAGAACATTCGTGTAGATTAAATTAAGGAAACAGTAAAAAGAACTGGCATCCCAATACCGAATATATCTTTAAGAGAATAAAATTAGACTGCATGGAATAAAAAAAAATTTAAACCACTATTCTTCCTCCTGAAGGCCCAAAGTGTCTTCATAGTTCCATTCATCATATAGTGGTAAGTACCCTCAAAATGATTTTCCTTAGAAACAAAGGAGAAATCAATTTTCTTGGTGTAGGGAAAGTAGGCCATTAATATACTTGTGACTTCTGCCTGGGACTGAGGAATTCTAAGATGTCTGTGTCTACACAGACAATCATATTTCCTTACCAAGTGAGTAATCTTCGTATGAAACTGAAAACTGTACACTGTACTTTAAGAACAGGAAAGAAAAATAAACTTGGAAAACATTCAGGTATGATCTGTACAAGTGTAGACTAAAACATCATAGTTTGAAAATAAAACTACATATAGAGAGGGTATCTCCACAGCAAGCCCAAGGTAGTTATCATTTTTACTTGCCTTTGTAGGCCCATACATTCCAACAACCACAGCTACATTCACATGCCACATTTGAATAAATTCATCTGGAAGGGTACAGGTACACACCAATCAGAAAATTTCAAAACCATGATACCAAACACACAGTTTGAAAAACATTGCAACCTATATACGTAGCAGGGGATCACTAAGAGAATAACAATTTAAAGACACTTCCCTAAAGGAAAAATTACTTTCAGAAAGAAAAGTTTGCTAATAGGGATAGGAAAGCAATCAGTTAACAAATACTTAGTAAATACCTAATGTAACAAAATTCTGGAAATACCATGGGGACACAAGAAAAAATGTTAAAAGACATATAAAATTTCACAAACATGAGTAAAGTTGAAGGTATTCTAAAAATCAAATTTGAAACTCTAGAGACAGTTTCCACCCTACACAAAAGTCTATTCCTACATTTAACACATGTATTCAGATTTAAAATTTCAAATATAGACTGGAATGTCATCCGTTTTTCCATCAGGAAGGGCGTTAGTGTTGACAAGAACGTAACTACCACATCTTCCAGTGCTTTGACAAAACCTCCGATGCGTGGCCTTCTAGCCAAGCATCTATGATTTCACACTGATGGAGTCATCATTGTATCCCTGGGGGATGTAGCTTTTTATAAGTTTTCTGTGGCTGACCAGGAAAGAGGCATACACAGATTTCTACAGAGACTCTGATTCCATGAAAGATATTGAGGAGATGAGGAAGGCTGGTATCTCTCAGAATGCAAAGTGATCTTGGAATGTAAAGAATTTCTTTGGGTTGAATTCCATGGAAGTTTGTCACTGACCTGGGTTCCTGGATGTGAAAACTTGAGGAAGAGTTTTTCTTGATAAATAAACAACTAAAAAATACAAAAATAAATAATAGAATAAAATTTCAAAGATAGATATTCTGACACTCTATGGAGACATCGTGCTGGATGCTGTGAGGTGACAAAACTGATGGTATGTCATAATAATTGATAATATTATTGACCAGTTGCCATGGGCTAAGAACTCTGCTAAAACAATGCATGGAATTTCTATCTAATTTAATACTCACAAGAGCCATATGAGGTAGGTACTCTGATCCTCATTTTAAAGAAGGGGGAATGGAAGCCCAGAGAGATAAAGTAATTTTCCCCAGTTTAGGTCATTAACAACTCAAGAACTAGAATTCAACACTTTCTTAATCCAAGTACTTTTTCTATACTATTAAACCACATTGTTTCCCAACTGATGTTTTATATTGCACTTCATTTTATTTGACAAATATGTTCTGAGTTCCAAATAGAAGAACATACTTTGGTAAAGGAGACCAATGACCAGTCAAATGGAACGCAGGATAGACTTCCACAGTCTCACCCTTTCTCTACCCCTCATAGTCTCTTCTGAGGGACAATGAAATGCAAATGGAAGAAATAAACTGAAAAATTACTTAAAATTAACTAGAACTCAGGGGGAAAAATAAGAAGCAGAAAAGTTTATGAAAATACAGGTTTATTAACAAGCTGAGAAATAAACACCAGGTGTGAAAATGGGAACAAAATATATTTCCTGAAGCCTATCTGATGCACAACACAACCTGCAAAACTAAATACAGTGGCAAGAATATAGTCTCACAAAGAATCGGCAGGCAGGTGAATAGCATTTCTGCTTGTTAAGGTTAAAATGCTGAGGTTTCTCTCCTCTTAGTATCTAACTACTTCCCAATAGGAAAATGAGCTGGTAAAAATGTTTTGTAAACTAGTAAAATTTTGAAATTTCTTTACTCAACTGAAGTAGTCATTCATCTTTATGTGAGAAACATAACATTTTATACATTTGGCTATTTATTCAATAATATGTACAATGACTTAAAAAAAGACAAGCCCAAGGGTTTCAAATTCTAAACACAGCTCTGGCCAGGTAGCACAGTGTGTTAGATTGTTGTCCCCATATGCCAAGATTGCGGGTTCAATCCCCACTCAGGACACTAACAAGAGTCAACCAATGAATGCATAAATAAGTGGAACAAAAGTCAAGGTCTCTCTCTCTCTCTCTTCCTCCTTCCCTTTCTCTCTGAAGTCAATAAGTAAATAACAATCTTAAAAAACTAAACACACCAAGAACAAGAAAAGCAAAGTGACCTGCTGATGATGCCAAAGACTCAGTTAATAGGGTGGCTCTGGGAAACCTACATCTTCTGACTCTCTGACCTGAGTGCTTCCCACAGGCGGGAAACCTGCTGTCTTGGTTGTATAAATTTATATTTCATTTCAGCCAACCAAACAGCTGAAACACAAAGCTTTACTTGAAAGTTTTTCTCTGATTTGTGCTAGAATATTTTATGGACATAAAAAATGAATGAATATCACAGATCTGTTCCTCCATCTGGTGAAGACTGTTTCTTTTGATTGTTAATAATATATAACAGATAGATTATTAGTAATATTTTGTATTTTGCTTAACAGTTTCAATTCACCATGTGTTGATGAATACAACATAATAAGAACTGCTTTTACAAAATATGTCAAAATACATGCCAGTTGGGGAGATGGCACTATAAGGTCAGAATAGTTGGAATTTGTATCTGTCTCAAGGAGAAAATGAGATCTGGAGAATATAATTAATTGTTTCTATCTTGAAGACTCTTATTTTTTCCAAAAAAGACCCTCTACATGCTGATGTATGAATCCTAGTGAATTCTGTCAAATCTAGATACAGTGGTGACCAGATCAGACCACACCTGAGAATTAATAAGGAGCCACAACATGCAACTTAGATTCCTAATCTCCATAGACTTTGTTCAAGCCCCGCCCTTGGGAAAAATGTTTTGAAGATGACTAAGAGCCCCACTCCCCTTCCAAAAAACATCTCTTCTAGTACCTGCCTTGGTTCCTTAAATTTTCTGAATTTTAAACTAAAGTGTTTCATCCAAGAAGTATAAAAGACCGTATACTTCTAAGTTCATGCAGTGCACTAACCCTCCAACACATTGGATTAGTTGGTTCTTTTTCTTTTTGCCCAGAAAAGCCAACTTCATCTAATTTAGTGAGAAGTAGACAGAATGAAAAACGATAATTTTTGCCTGCTTCATAATTTTGTCTATGAAAAGCCCTTTCTAGGCTATGATTTCTCAGATATACATGATGCAGGAACTTGAGAAGGAAAAGACCTTTCTTGTAACTATTGAACAAATAAAGTCCTGGCAGGAAAACGGTTGAAATGTGATAGAGTGCTCACCTCGCCCACATTTTTCCTTCTAAAATCCTAAATTTGTTTGCTGCTATGTGATACAGGTAGGGAATCTGGTCATTTTAAGCATGCTCCTCAGATGGAAAAAGTTGGAACATATGAAGTAGGGAAGAGAGAGAAAGTTGAGGGACGAAGTCAGAGCAGCTCTCTTCTTCCTTCCCTTCCCACCCAATGCACCACCAACGATTACCTGCGTACTTCTGCTGTAAATGCCATTCATCAAACCATTGCCCAGAAGAGCCGGCCTTGAAATCACTTTGAATTTACTTAAAAGGAAGAATACTGGAATGGATGTATCCCAGACTACTTTCCTTTAGGTTGGGATTCAGGAATACGCATATTAAATCAGCTTCCAGATTATTCTTAAAGACATTCAGTTTTGAGAAACACTACTGTCTTAGTCTGCTTAGACTGCTATAACAAAATATGATGGACTAGCTGGCTTAAGCCACAGACATTTACCTCTAACATGTCTGGAGGCTAGTTTCGACGTAAGAAGCATCCAAACCTATAGAGAATTTATGAATTTATTTGCCAGGAAGTGAAATCTCTACAGATTGAAAGAATGCTCCAGAGAACGGCAGTTTTGCATCTTATTTTATACATTACAATCCAAGGGGAAGGCCTAAAGGGTTACGTGAATTCCATTGGTGGTAGATTAACAGGGACAAGAGAAAGCAAAGTGGGGAAATCTCTGGGATTGGATAAAAAGTAAAACTGGAAGACACAATTATTTTACATTGGTGGATACAGGATAGTTAATTAACGTTTATAGCATATAGACATGGTATTCAGGGAAGAAGATAACAATGAGGGGTTCTGTTGTCTCCTGCTCTGATGTAGAGGTTGTGACCTGAGGGGTCTGGAAAAGATTACTCTGACATTTCAAAGGTATGTCATCTTAGATGCAAAACACAATAGGCAGGATCACTTAAGGTAAAGAGTGACCTTTGTCAAGGAACTATATGCCCAGGATGTGACTACCCACCCTTACCGGTTTGTATTAGGAATTTTTGTGTTCAGACCATCCCATGCAGTTGCTTTCAGTGTCTGAGTTGCCAGGGCCTTCTCTGAGCTTGTCATATTTAGTATGTGGCTCTTTTTCAGTCCATACTGGAAAGTCCAAAATCAAGATGCAGGCAGATCTGGTTCTGGTGAGAGCTCGCTTCCTGAAGGACCATCTTCTTGCTGTCCTCATGTAATAAAGAAAGAGAGAACACTGGTCTGTCTTCCTCTTCGTACAAAGATACTAACCTCATTATGGGGCCCCCATCCTCATGACCTCATCTAAACCTAATTAGCTCCCCAAAGTCCCTCCTCCAAACACCATCACTTTGGAGTTAGGGCTTCGGTGTATGAATGGGAGGGGGCGCAAACATTCAGTCAGTGACAATTGGACATAGAATGACAGTCCTACAGAGGACACCCAGTGAATCACTGTACAAAAATATTTTCCACAGCAAGTTCAATCTAATTAGATTAATCAGTCGTCTGCAATAAATTTTGCAGGCATGAGTATTAATTAGTTAATTAAGCTCAACTAATAAAGCCCAGTTTCCATGAGTTATGTAGAAAGACTCATTTTCTGGAAATATCATATTGTTTCCATTGCAAAGGAATTTTTCTTCTATCATCTGTAGTAAATTCCACAAAGATACACAAATTCACACAATACATATCTTTTGGACATTTTTATTAGGAAAGTTTCTCATTTTTTATCTTTTATCCTATATTTTATAATTGCAATATTGAGATGTTTCAAAGGGAAGTTACTAGTATTTGAAGTCTCATCAATGAAAACATTATTTCTATTTCTAAGGATAGAAATGCTTCTGGGTTTGGATAACTGCACATTTAAAACTCAAACTGCCTTTATAACTATATTCTTGTCAGCTAAGGGGATGTGGGAAAACATTGTTTTGTCACAGTTCTCCCCTTCGCCTTCCGGATCTGCAGAATGGAGAAAAACTTTACTTGGCAACTTTTTATACATTCTCCACTCAGTGTCTACTTCATTCAAGTGAATGGTTGCTTAGTTGAAGCTGGCAATTCTCACAAATACAGCCAAAGATAGTTTTCTAAGCAGCGCTCAGAGCCACGTGGGGGAAATGCTAAAGAGGGAATGAGGTGGGGCAGCAGGGGCAGGGGGAGACTTGGGCCTGGACACCAGATTTACCTCCTAAGGGGTCCATGCAACCTCTCTTGTTCACTTTCATTCCACACCTAATAATGCACTTGGTGAAGAAAAAAAGCAATAGCAAACACACTGTACAGTCCCCTTCACACACACACATACACACACTCTCTCTCAAACTGTAAAAAACAATTTGATTCCTAATAGTCAAGCTGTCTCGGGCCCCAAAATGTTAAATTGTTGAAAACTACACTGTACCCCTAGCAGAGCCTGATGCTTACAGTGCTTACACCTGATAACAGTGCCTGCATTGGACCCCCCCCCCC